>JACXGI010001180.1:0-24239 GCA_016801175.1 Esox masquinongy | reverse complement strand
AAGGGACACATACAATCTTGATCAGGGAGAGAGGTAGGTAGATGGTGTGGAGAGTCAGAACAGCAGTGATGGACATGGGACATTGTCTTGAAATAAATCAACTGTTTCAAAAAGCAAATAAAATCTTGTTTTTCAATACATTGAAATGCATACAATTACATACACATGTAATTGTAATTGTTTTAAAGTAACTGTCTAGTTAAATTTCACTTTTACCTACTTCAAGCATGCATCTCAGACAGACCATTTAAAAACATGGAATATGATGCAATACTCCTGTGGAGGATGAGCTGGCCAATTGGGCGTCTAGGGAAGGATGAGGTGGCCAATAAGCGTTCTACTTAAATACATATTTTTTTATGACTGGCATACACCCACACCATACTGTTGGGGTACATCCAAACCAGTCCAACATAAAAAGTTGCTTTAAAAGATAATGTATTAACATTTTTGGAAAAGGAAAACAATTTCACTCATATTGTAATTATCATACTTCATAGAAATCGGACGAAAAAAATGTTTAGATACTTTCAATATGCAGTTGACGATGATTTACACTTACTTTGGTAATTACATTTTGAAGAAAAATACAGGTATGGTTTTGATGTAGTACACTGACAACAACAGCTTTGTTGTGGAACAGTGATTGCTTTACTAAATTATTACAGGCTAATGAAAGAAAATACTTCATAAACAGAGAAAGTGACAAAAGGCTTTCACAAAATCCAAACTATGTCTAACAAAACTGTTAACAATGGACACTTTATTACTGAAGATTAAACAGGCAAAAAGAACTGCTAGAAATGATCAGTGTGGAAGAAAGAGGCACAAAGGGGAATGTTTGACAGTCTTGAAAGTCTTTCATTCTCGTTGATACACTCTGGTGCATACAACATCCCCGGCGCTCATAGTCTGAAAAGAAAATTGATACAAAACTAAAATTAAACTAACACTTTGCCCTCAAAAACAGTTAAACTGAATACAGAAATGGGATTACGTTTATTGGCAATAAAATGTATATTTTACCAAAATCAGTTCGCCATCATTGGTCACTTCCCGAGTCCAGGCAGTCTTAGGGCCCTCCCCTTTCTGCAAAGTCTGCTCACAGGTGATCTTGCTATCTGTCTCCCAATGAGGAGTACTCTGGAGGAAGGACAAGGATTTAATAGATAAATTGCACTTGATTTTGCACTGAAGTGGTTAGATACAGCATATCTGTTTGTGATAATGATTCCACATTTTGTTGTGATATAGACTAAATATATTTAATTGATAAAACAACTACCATTGATCTACACACAATAACCCATAATAACAAAGCATACATATTTAGAAATTTGAACCGATTTATTGGAAATAGAATAGAAATATCTTATGTAAATAAGTATTCAGACTGTTTATTCAGTACTTTGTAAAAGTGCCTTTGACAACCATCAAAGCTTTGAATCTTCTTGGGTATGCCCCTACCAGCTTTGAGTCTGCATGGATATGCCTCTACCAGCTTAGTCTTCTTGGGTATGCATCTACAAGCTTTGCACACCTGGACACCTGGATTTGGACAGTTTCTCTCATTCTTCCTTTTAGATCCTCTTAAGTTCTGATAGATTGAATGGCCTGCGTTAGTGAACTGCAATCTTCAGATTTCCCCACAGTTTTTAAATAGTTTTCAAGTCTGAGCTTTGGCTGGGCCATGCAAGGACATTCACAGACTCAAAGCCAATCCAGTGTTGTCTTGGTTGTTTGGTTTGGGTCATTGTCATGCTGAACATTTGCCCTAGTATGAGGTCCAGTGCATTCTGGGTCAGTTTTTTTTTATGACATCTGTATTTTCTCTAGCCACTCTACCATAAAGGCTTGATTGATGGAGTGTTGCAGTCCTTCTGGCTAGTTCCCCCATCTCTGCAGTAACATGACATGCACTGCGAAGTGTGATACATTACATAGACGTGTATGCCTTTTTAAATCATGTCCAATCAATTGAATTTGCTAACGGTGGACTCCAATCAAGTTCTAGAGACATCTCAAGGAGACAAGTATACTAAAGGACACAGGATGTATCTAACATCAATTTGGACAGTCATGTCTGAATACTTATGTACATTATTATGTTTCCGTTTTTTTATTTCAATATATTGACACAAATGTGTGGCCTAGTGGTAAGAACATCTGACCAGTAATTAAACTGAGTCCCTTGATAGGCCAGGCAAAAATGTGTGTTCTTTCCCTGACTAAACCCATCAGGCTATTGCTGAAATTATAAATGTGTTCTCAGTTATACAGTTATACTTTCCAGGTAAAACGAGTAAAAAGAAGCTGGTGTTACCGTGCAGGGGCGTCCGTCCACTGTGGTCTCATTGAAGGACTGGCCCACGGTGAAGGAGATGTGGGTGGTGCGTACACTGGTGGACGTCTGGATGGAGAGGCTCTCACCCTGCTGGGTGATCTCCACCGCGGGCCTGGAGGCTGCAGCTACTGCTATCTTCCTGACAAACACGTTCACACCTGCTCATACAAGATCAATAAGATATCACAGGAGAAGATTAACAAAGAGAGACTTTGGGGCATCCAAAATGCACTATGTCCTGTAGTTTACTACTTTTAACAATGTTGAGCTCTACAAGGACTGTTAAAAACGAATACAATATATTCAGGAAATACAGAGCCAATTTTGAGAATTTCATTGTGTTGAAATGCCGTATCATATGTCGGCACGATACTGCACTCAGAACATGGCTCCTCTTCCCGCATCCAGATATACTCAATTGAAACTTTTAATGTGTAAACCAACTTTAAATACAAGTACCAATTATATATAATTGTATGTCAACATTATTCATATTTTGTGTATTTTGTCCATATATATTGTATACAACTAGCAGGCCAAGTAAAATTCTGAGTATACTGTACACTTGTTCATAACTATTGATCTATAAGATATCAGAGTATATAAATGTTATAAATGTCCATATTCCCTGAATTAACAACCCATTTCTGCTAGGTGATATACTGCATTCTTGACGCATAACATTCTTAATTCAACCAATGTGTTTAAAGCGGCATGGTGCACTGATAACAACCTAGCCCTCAATGCAAAGAAAACCAAGGAGCTCATTGTGGATTACAGGAAATCTACAGGCTGCAGTCACACCCCAGTTCTCATCGATGGCACTGTGGTGGAGTGTCTCCAGCTTCAAGTTTCTGGGTGTCCACATCTCCGAGGACCTTTCCTTGTCCCTCAACACCTCAGCCCTGTTCAACAAGGCACGGCAGCGCCTATACATCTTGAGGAGGCTGAAGAAGGCCCGCCTGTCTTCCAAGATCCTTGTGAACTTCTGCAGCTGCACAATCGAGAGCATAACTGCGACACAGTGTGATTTGGTGGTTGCTCCGTAGCCGACCGGAAGGGCCTACAACGGCTGGTGAAAACCACCCAACACATCACGGGTGCACATGCTAACCTACTCCTTCAATTTGCCTCGATTGCAAATTTAGAATGCCATTGAGAATTGCCACAACAATTCATCTCACTTGTACATACATTATACTTAATACCTGTACATTTTCTGTAAATTTGTGAATTTTCCATTGCACATTTAGAATTGCCGTATGTAATGCATTTGCATTAATTGCACACCTATACATTCCACTTGTATATACAGCTCCGGAAAAAATTAAGAGACCACTGCACCTTTTCTTTCCTTTCCAAAAAAGTCAAAAAGGAAGGTTTTGAGTGAGGAACAGAAGGGTTAAAATTAAGAGACCACTGCATATTGAATGCTTCTGTTCCTCACTCAAAACTTTCCTTTTCAACTTTGTTGGAAAGGAAAGAAAAAGGTACAGTGGTCTCTTTATTTCTTCCGGAGCTGTACATATACTTAAACTTGTAAATTTTTCTGCACTCCTCTATTTGCACTTCTGGTTAGATGCAAACTGCATTTCATTGTACTGTCCTTGCACTGTTTAATGACAATAAAGTTGAATCTAATCTAATCTAAACAATTTGTTAGACAATAATTGATCCTTGAAAGTACAATTGCTACTATTGTAATTACAAATTTAAAACATCATCAAAGTAAGTGGAATATGCTGAGTAATTGGGAGCATTATGAATTCCTTTAAGCTTTAGATATTTGAGGAACGTATTAAATTGTTACAGAATAATACAGATATAAAAAGTTATGTTAGTATAAAGGCAAAATGATCCATGCAGCCTGGATTGTAAGCATTTTTTTCCTCATTTATTTTTGGATTGTTTAGAGCTGTTTTATCCTAAAGTGTATGTTTGTCTGTTTTAGTGTTGACTTTTTTTACAGAAATGTTGGTCTTAATAATTTGTATTTTGTCAAACAAAAGAAAACATCTGAAGGGGTGAAATGATCTGAATGACTGAAATATCAAACATCAATCATTTCTCAATTCTGTTAAAAAATAATATTGTTATTACTATTTTTGCTTGGGGGGATTGTTCTTTGGAGGAAATGATTGCTGTGGTCCACAGTGAGACCCCCGGAGTGAGTTAGTTGGGGGGGTCTAGAGTTGGAGAATGTCAGTCTCAGTATCTGCTGAATGAGGGGGCCCATTTCAGGGTTTAGTTCTGTTTACACTGGCTTTAATTACAATCCCATGAAGACTTGGTTTGAGAAAGAGAAAATATAGCATTCCCCCACCAGCTATTTGTCTTTTATTTTAATTGATGCCCCTGACATGCCCTGGCAAAATCAATAAGTACAAGTTTATAAACAAAAAAATAAACTACCGGCACCACCAAAAAACCATACACGTGCAGAGGATCAGTAGTTTACAGACCAAATTGGTTAACATTAAACCCCCATAGCACACAGCCACATAGAGATTTTTTCTAAATTTCTGATACATTTTTGACATATTCCATGGCTCCATCGATGGAAAAAAAGGTGTACTGAAATTGCATTAATAAATGCAGCTGTGATTTGCAGCATCTACAACCAGAGTAATATTTTATAGACAATTCTACATCAAAGAGATATCTACATAGAGTGTATTAAGACATTGTAATTTTTTGTTTGGCCAGTATCTGAAAGATTCCTGCCATGTTCAGATTCTAAGAATACTTACCCAAAACTTTAAGGAGTTCTTCAAAGTTTTCGGAAGACTTAATTTTCCACGTTCCAGAGAAGTCGGCGATTTTACGGTCAATTTCCATAATTCTAGAAAGAAAGAAACAATGTTTTATCTTGTTACCTGCAGAGCCTGTTTGCTGCAACTCTGATTTGCTTCTGCTTCTTGTCTAACAGGTTTGGTACCTTACTCGGTCCGTTAGATTACTCTGTCTACCGCCTCTGTCTCTATATCACTGAGGCTTGAGTCCGTCTGGTCTGTGCACTTCCTCAGCTAATGTTTTGTTTGGCGTAGAAGCGCCACGCGCGCCCTGGATGCAATGAGTGGAATCACAAACGGCATGACTCCACCATATAACCGAAAGAGCATTATTTCTGTTAAATATCGTATTGAAATATTTAGAGCATTAAGCGATTAATAGGCTCTATAAATAGCAATGATAACATTTTGTAGCCTAGGTTAGATATTTTAGATTTGGTTGCAGATTTTTCATTATTTAAAGATTAACATTTCAGGCCTATCCGGTAAGATATATTGGGTGGGTTTAATTACAATATAAACAGAAGATAAAGATCATACCTCGACTTTGAAGTCGAATAGCTCCGGCGGGGTAGCCTATATAGAAAATCTAACCCAATTAATTTTTGCAAGTAGTGATATGACAAGAAAGGGGTGTAGCTGGTACTATCGGTAAAAAATCGAATCAACTATCTTCAAGAATATTACATTTGTCCAAAATGGCGCCATATATTTGGGAAATGTCATAATTTTGGACTCTCAAATCAGATTAGTTGGTTAGGCTTTAGTATAGAGAGTGAAGGGGGACGTGCAAGATGAGAAATCTGGAGGCCAGCCTTGGACCCATCCATTAATTGCAATCATTACATAAGTTATTGGGCCAAGACCTGAGTTAAAATACATAAGTACTTTATTAAAATACATACTATGCAGGGCTACTTACATGGGTTCAAAGTCCTCCAATGCATGTTCACTTTCAGCTACTACTGTAACAGAATTACACAGTAGTAAATATCTAATTTTTCATACAGCCAAAAGGATATCTTGGAGAAAGCGAGTAAGTCTGCAACCATACAATTGGCCCCATTACATCATTGCCACATAATGTTTACAAGTACTGTAGTCACTGAATGTATGCATTAGTAATGTATGTAAGTCGCTGTGAATAAGAGCATCAGCTAAAAGGCCTGAAATGTAAATGTAATTGTCTCCCAGGAGTGACACATTTTTCAGAGTGAGAGATCAAAGTCAAATGGACCACAGCAAAAGAGAGGGGGCAGGGGAGAGGTGACGTAAAAGCAGACGTCTCCTTCTTATCTCTCAAACCCTCTCCCCCATAAGCATTCTCCAACCCTTTTCTACCCCATCTCTCTCAGTTGAATTTCAATTCCATTTAAAGGGTTTTATTGGCATAAGAAACACTTGTTCACATTGCCAAAGCGAGGGAAAAATAAGAAAGATTCAAATAACAACAGTGGGGGGAAAATGAATTTAGCAGTAAATACTCACACACATTTCAAAAGGATAAAGGCATTTCAAATGTTACACTATTTGCTTGTGTTGTAACAATAACCAAATAGGGAAAGTATGAATGACGAGGGAAAGTTTCTAATGTGTATTGGTTATGTTTACAATATTGATTGTGCTCTGTCTCTCTTTGTGTCTCTGTTCATTTTATGTATTCTGTAAGTCATCAGTAAAGAATAGCTGTATGTTTATATGACAATATTTTAAAAAGCCTCTAAAATTACTTCTTATTTATCACTTTCAATGCAGTTGTATACCAATTAACATCTGTTGAGAACTGGATACAATTGGGTGGGGTAAGGGAGGGGTGGGTTGTGTTGTTAAACCTTGGGGGCACTTTGCATTTCAAATAAGGAAGTGTTAAGCAATTTAAGGGTTCATGAAATTTAGCCCACAAAAGATAAAATCAACCATTCACAAAGACAAGATCAGTGTTTTTTGTTTCAGGATCTGTAAACATACAGGAATGATGTTAGGCTTTTTGGTCTTTTAGATTAAATGCAAGTCTTTGGGGTGGGTTTAAATATACTATGTTTTTTTACCCACTACTACTTTGAGATGTACAAATAAGCTAGTATGAAAAAGTTGGTTTGTTAACATAGTTTTATTGTTGTTTGCTGGCCAATATGAAAGGGATATTTCTTCTCCAAATGTCCAGAGGTAATTACCAACCAATTCTTTCCTGCTGTTCACATCTCTTTCATAGCCTCTCACAACACTCCCTCGCCCTCCTGCCAAGAACATTTCAACAAGTCTGGATCAGAATTGGGAATCTAATACTGTGAATCTAATACTGTGTATTCAAACCAACCAAAACCATTAGACACGTTTGTTCTTTCACCTTGTCATGCTTTTTCTACCAGACCTGCTCAGTCAAGTACTTCAGAATTTGAATGAGTACAGTCCCACTCTAAATGGTTGGCTGACCTCACTTCTAACTGTAATAAAAGGGAAACGTGAGGACATCAGGTCCCTGTTGTTATGACTACCGGACTCTGGATTGTTCAAGTTTCTCCTGAAGGCTGTCTCATTTTACACGACAGATTCACAGAGGAGCAATTGGAGGAACGTGGCATTCCCCATGTACTCAGTTTACATTTAGATGATGAATAACAGAAATGACACCATAAATGATTTTCATTAATGTTTACGAATTTGATTTTAATTAATTCCTGTTAAATAATAATGGTTGAACCAAAGCTGAAATGGAGTTCCGTACGTAGTGTGAAGATGACCGTTAGCTAAAGTTAATTCCAGCCAAGGACTGCCACTTTGTCATTGCCAATTAGCACTTGATAACATGCAGCCAGGGACTGGAATGTAAACTAACAAGATTGGCACTCCAGGCTATTCCATATGTTCATATCTTGAAAATAAGAAAGAAATCCCCCCTCAAATTCCCCCCAGAATTCTACCTTCATAATAGAAGTAATTTAATATTTATTGATATGATTATGAAATGTGAAACTTGTTCATTACAATCTAAAAATATTAATGTTTAATGCATGTTGAAAGTATTTCAATCACGTGAACAAGATGTATTGTTGCTCCACCTAGTGTTGAATGAGAGTTTCCGACTATGATTTTCTGTTAATATGGAACAGAATATATATGTTTTGCTTCTACCCGGACAAACCACTGTAAGGCACCATTCACAAGATGGCGAACCATCTTCGTTTCGTTGCTCGGACTGTGATGGTTCAAGAGGGGAACATCGATGCAGCTTACAAGGCTCTAAACAGGTAGCGATCGTAGGTCTACGTGTATTTAGATGTTACTGAGATTCTTCTGCTGCTTGTTGTTTGAACGTCGTCTCTCCAACTCTATTAGTTAAGGTATCTTAGCTCATAGTTCAGTTACAGCCACAATGTCATTTCGACTCCGTTTCCGGTGTAGACATTTTTGGTTTGTCATTGCACTTGGTAGTGCCGATGGAAAGGGACTGTTTAGCCAATTGTAAAGAGTTAACTTGTTACAAATTTTATTATGACTAAAACACTGTCAACATTAACATCGAATTGTTGTTCTTTCTTTATTATTCGCGTGTCTAACGCGTTGCCTTTCCATACACCAAACAGTTCCTTCTCATCCGTCTGCATAATTAGACATTCGGAGTTCACATAAAGCCTTCAGGTTTCATGCATTTTGATCCATTGCATCATGTCTTTTATTGTCACTATATTCATGTTTACTTTACAAGTAAAATAACGCGGCTGTAAAAAAAAAATAAAGTGTAGGGATTTGGCTGATCTTGGGCCAGGTTCTTCCACAGCTTTAGATAACAGGCAGTTTGGAGAAAGAATATACTAAGCCTAATCGTTGATGTTGTTGCCAGGCTGAGAGGTATAACATAAGACAGGCCACATACAAAGTCTATGTGTAGTGTGAAAAGTTAACCACAAGAAGTGTAGCATTTTTGTGAAGCTTATGCGACATGAAAGCACAAGTTAATACCGCAAAGCCTCGGCAGTAGTCCAGAAGATCCCCCCCCACAAGGCGAGTCTCTGCATCCACTCACACAGAATGAGTTCCCTCTAGGAACAATGGCAGGCTAGAAAGCTAATGTTGCTGATTGGGTGTTGCTGTTGCATTACTCAAGTCATCATAGCTAGCAGCCAAGCAGATAGCAAGAGTTTTCCAACTTGCCATAACTGGTTTTCCAAGTCCATAACACTACCGAATTATTTTTGTTTATTTTTTATCTCTCAGCAATTAATCCATAACAAGAACAAGTGAATACAAACATTCAAATATTTATAATGTCAGTAATCTCTCTGCTTTTGCTTCCATACTGCACCATAATAAATACAAAATAATACAAATATCCTCTATAAAACAATATTCAAGGTGCTGTTTTCAAGTTTGTCATCTACTCTGAGGCATAGCATATTATAAAGGTTTTAGACCATATAATGGCTAACACATCATCAATTAATTTTAATACCCGAAATGTTTACAAGCCTACTTTTCCTAACAAATTTCTCTAATTTCTAACACCTCAGGGTGCTCTCTGTTGATGGAATTATAGAAACTGTGAAACGTAAGCGCTACTATGAGAAGCCCTGTCGACGCAGACAGCGTGAGAACTATGAGAACTGCAAAAGGATCTACCATGCTGAAATGGCCAGAAAGATCTCCTTCATTTCCCGGACTCACAGAGAAGACCCCTGGGTCGGCTGCTAGATTCAGGAAGAGGGACTCGCGGAGAGATTTAAGTGAGAGCTCACAGAGAGCTCTACTTTACTGGAAGATGGAAGTGGAAAGAGAACATGTAATTTCCTCCCTATGCGAACTTTAATAAGCTGGATAAAACAAGATTTCCATTCCACAATCCAGGGACTGATTACACTGTGGTAATTCCACCTGCATTACACTGTGGTAATAATGATGTGTTAAATAAAATGTTTGTATTGTCTCATTGTGTAAATTATATTTTTTTGAAAATCTCAGATTTAATTAATTATTTTCCCAAGCCCCCTTTCCCAAGGGCTTTATTGTGGGATAGTGATGTGCTATATGGCACGATTTCATAAACCAATTTCCATAAATGCATAAAACAATTTTACCTTATGTAACAATATCTATTTTAGGAGCTGCTCCTAAGTGATGTTTTACAGGTCAGATGGACTAGTCAAATGTTCCAAATCTAATGAGGAGGTGGTATTTATCACAAGTAGAAAAATCTACTGAAAAGGGCTATACTGCTGTAAAATGCAAAAATTCCATTAATGTATTTGCCCATAGAAATTAAGTTTCAATAATACAAATTGTTAGGTTAAATGTATTGGCGCCCCTGTTTTCAAACCTCCAGCACCCTCCCCCTTGTGAGTATAACAAAAATCTTTAAAAATATGTTTATAAAACTTTTAAAAGGTATTTTAGAACATTCCTTTGTGCAGGACATTTCAAGATCCTTTTAATGGACAAAGTGTTGATGCCACTATATTGTTTTCAAAGGTAATTACCCTTCACTGTTTTGTAGGGATGATCTTAGACACTTAACTCGAGGGAAATACAGACAATCACTAAGAGCATCCAATAATCAGCTAAAACTTCAATAGAATAAGTGTTTTCACAAATGTTGGGAACACTCCAGGGCATTGAGGCAAAAGTGACTTAAAGCCAGTTCACCAACATCATGCTTGATTCGCAATAAGACCATCATTATCACGAAAAACAACAATCGTAACAGCCTCAGTAACAACAACCACAACTATAATAATAGGTAATATAAAATTAGATGATGAGGAATATAACACATACAAACATACCACAATATTAAATATTGTAAAACAACCAGCGTAGGAATTTCACGACGGCCATGGCCGTCGTTGCCCTACGTTCTGGCCGTGATGCCCCATGGCCTTTGTGCCCGTGCTACTGTCAAAATCTTCAGTCGGTTTGTTTGTAGTTCGGAACTGAGAACAACCACAAGAATGGACTACATGCAGGTAAGCAAGCTAGTTAGTTATCGATCAATAAATAGCTGACTTAGTGCTTAACTGAATCAAAGCTCTCCGTTTTGGAAGGTGCGTTCATGAGCAACCGGGTAGTGGCAAAGTTCCGACCTGGAGTGGGAGAATGACACCTGGTCGCTTTTTGAAAGCTACGAGAAGTAACTTTAGGTTTGACGTCACTAGACATTAGTGTTGGGAAGTTCAACTCTTTCTACTGACTCGGATCTTGTTGAGTCGTCCAGTAAAAAGTTCATTTTTTCCAGTAAAAAAGAATCATTACGTTCATGTGAGTCAGAAATGCGTACAGCCCCCACCCCCACCGGGGGCCAACGAATGCTTATCATAATTCCTTATTTTACGTGTCTTCTCTACTTAAGCAAAAACTTGTTTTACTCTAAGATTTATCATTGATTTATCTTCATCCTTACAATCAAAAACCAAATACTAGGCTACATTATTTACTGTAGGCTTTGCGTCCAATTATGTTACAAACATGTATTTACACTGCTACTTTCTAGATCAACTTTTCTTAGAGAACGTCAAACTAACAGCTGTTGGACAGAGAGTAGGCTACTGAGCTGGTAGCCAGCGGTCGGGGTAGCACTCCGCTGGCAGACGTTCAAATGAACGAAATAACCGTTCAATTGAACGATAAAACTGACCGAGTCAGTCGTTCACAAGTCTTTTTACTTAGGCAAAGGCTCAGTGTATGATTTTATCTGTGTTTATCATTACAATCAAAAATTAACTATTACATTAATTATTTTATACATACGTTGTGTCCAATTATCTGTTACAAACATGTCTTTATAATGCTTTTGTCTTGATCTATTTTTCTTTGCGAACGCAAAACTAACAGCGTATTCCGTGGTTGAGTAAAACTCCGCTGCCAGTCGTTCAAATAAACGAAACAACCGTTCAATTGAACAATAAAACTGACCGAGTCAGTCTTTCACAAGTCTTTTTACTTAGGCAAAGGCTCAGTGTATGATTTTATCTGTGTTTATCATTACAATCCAAAATGAACTACTAGATTAATCATTTTAGACCTACCATGTGTCCAAATATCTGTAGCAAATATATCTTCATTATGCTATTGTCTTGATCTATTTTTCTTAGCGAACGTAAAACTAACAGCGTATTCCGTGGTTGGGTTGAACCCCGCCAATCGTTCAAATGAACGAAACAACTGTTCAATTGAACGATAAAACTGACCGAGTCAGTCGTTCACGAGGAATTTTTACTTGGGCAAAGGCAGCAGCTCCGTGCTTGTTTTCATTTTTTTCATGGCATCAGTAATCAACTAACTATATTAATTATTATGGTCTGCGTTCAATTATCAGTTATAAACATGTCTTTATGATGTTCCTGCCTTGATATATTTTTCTCTGCGAATGCACATAGAAGTTGATCGGAGAACTGAGCTTGAGGACCGGGTATGAAGCAAGTGATCATGCAGTAGTAATCCGCTGTCAGACGTTCTAATGAACGATAGAATTGAACGAGTCACTAGAAAAAAGGACTCGTGAGTCCCGAGTCACTAAAAAGATTCGTTCAAAACGAACGAATCGTTCGCGAACTGCACATCACTACTAGACATGGCAGCGTTTGTGGTGAACATTTTAAAAACGAAAATTACTTTCTGCACGCACAAAAAAGTCACTACATTTGTTTATTTAGGCCATACTCATAAGCGCAGGTGATTGTGATGTTAAAGGATACTTTGCGGTTTACTTTAGTGTAACTGGCCGTAATGTTAGCCTTCTGGCTAGCTAGCCTTAACGTTAGCGTAGAACCCCCTATTGTCGGCATAACCAGCAACAGCAGTTTTGAAATATATCTTCTTGTACTGAGTAATCATTTGATCAAGTTGTCAATGTTTAGTGATTAATAGTGACATAAAAATGTTAACTAGCATGTCGTTAAATAGAATTTCTGAAATGTCAGTGGAAATATTAATATTTTCAGCTAGTTGGTTTGCGGAAAATACGCCCCCTATTATCGGCCACTGTCCTCTATTATTGAACCACCTTATGTGAGGTGCGAGGGTAATGGAGAGGCAAAAACGAAAGTAACAAAACAACACTGACATATGCAGCACCACACGGTCTCAACAAACAGACACAATAACCCGCGAGGTGCGGGTGAAAACGAGCAACCTAAGTAAACAACATGACGACTAACTAGTGGTTAGTCCACCAGAAAGGTTGGAGCACCGGGGAGGAAGAGAGCACACAGTGCCACGCAGAGCAGCAGTCACACCTTACTATTTTGTTCAGGAACATTTTATTTCCTTTTCATTTGTGTTACAAATGACAGATCAGTCTTCTCTCAAGTGTTTACTAGAAAGTTTTAGCAACATTTCATACCTTCTGGTGAAGAAAAATAGTAGGCTAATTACATCTGATAACTTTGATATGACATGTCTGGCCTGTCGCGCAAGTCAAATTTCATGATTTGCAACTTGGCTAAAACAATTACCTTATATTAAAATTTAACATCTAAAAAAGGTATTTAACCTCCATACATTTCTATAAAACATGATGGTTGGCTAGCTGAAAGGGTATATTTAATAGCAAAATGTACCGTTGTTTTCCAGTGCATTTAAATTTTGAACTTGAGAGAATTTAGTTCTCCAACCGATAGAAACGGCCGATAATAAGGGGTGGCCGATAATAGGGGGGCGTTAGCTACTTCACTGTCAATATATGAGAGCAACTCATCCGGGTACTTTGCCTTCGCGTCATGCTCCCGCCCTCTTTTGGGGGAAAACAGCCCATTTAATTTGACTGGCGGTCAAAAAATCCGACGTCTTTGCAAAGTAATTTATATAAAGTAAAAAAAGCGTATTGCTTTTTAGCTATTCAGACCACATACACTATGGCCAGTCAGGCAAACAATTATTTAATGTCATTGATCGGTATTGATGGGCAACGTTACCTAGAGAAAACTAAAGAAATTGGGGTTGAGTGTCCATTCAATCTGCCCCCATCACAGTGGACGAACAACCCGACCCAGTGGCCGGAGGTGTCATATCCTGACATATACAACTACCTTATTGAATCTCCAGGTAATGTATTTATGACATCTGTCACTTTATTTTGATATTTTGTCCAATGTGACGTTACCGTAAAGTAATAAAATCTAACATGTTTTGCAAGCTAGCTAGCACACTGCAACTATGTGGTAGGCTACAACGTACAGTAGACTATAATTTCATCCTCATCCCTGTCACATACAGTTCACATACACGCACAAATATGCTCAATATCAATTCTTTCAATTCTTTTAAATTTTTTTTATTAACTTCGACGTACAAAACACTATGCAGCAACTTTTAGGCATGGTGCCAGTAATATTTCCGTTGTCTTTTACACTTTTACAGCGCTTGTTTTCCCCCAAAAAGAGGCGTGGTCGTTCGAACGGAAGGAGAATGACGTGTATCTTGCTCTCATCTATACTGTTTCCTGTTTGTTGTCGTCATGTGAATGCTCTCAACTAAAACTTCTGAAATGAAACACAATTATTATAAGTATAGTTATAATAAGTTATTATTCAAATTATGATGTTAAAAAAGTGAATAATGTTTTTATGTCATGCATGCTTTTTTTCTTATCAGCAATTCAAGCTGTTTATTTGTAAGCTCCAAATCCAAGCTATTTCACTCAATGGCCTTTGTGCCCTGGCATGCGGTCTTTGTGCCCTAAACATTTTTGTGACACCAAAGGCCAAATGGCCTTGCCCCAAAAATGACGAAATTCCAAGCCTGATCACTACCATAGACTATTATTGTATTATTTATTTATTTCACTTTATTCTGCATTTTCTCTCTTATTTCTGATGTTCATGCGTTTGTAAGATTTGCAATGCCTTTGTGTATGTAATGCGCTAGACAAATAAATTTGCTTTGCCTTGCTTTTCCTAAGTCACTCAGGCTGTTTCGACGTACTTGGAGATCATAAAAAGTCATTATAATTTCGGTGGCTGGTATCTTGATTAGCTAACAGGTCTTAAATTGACTAGTGAGAGAATAAATAAACCAGTGCTTCTGGGTCGAGCAGTTACCTTAGTGATGGTGGAGCTTGCTCCAAGGTTTTACTGCTGTTTGGATGACATTGGTCACTGGAGCAGATGGCGAGCACCTTCAGAAGTTAGATGCAGTACTGCAACGCCTGGAGGACATTGGACTGTGGGTATAGAAGAGGAAATGTGAGTTTTTCAAGGACACTTGGGAATACCTGGGTCACTAACATCAATGTGGCAGAACTGCACAAGGCGCCAGGGGAAGCTACAGGCCATTGTGGAAGCACCGGCACCAGAAAATGTAAGTCAGTTGCAATAATTTCTGGGCCTCTTAAACTTCTGTGGTGAATTTATCCCCAACCTCTCTACAATCCAAGCCCCCCTTAATGCGCTACTCTGTAAGGGAAAGTGCTTGCATTGGTCTAAAGAGTTTGAGGCAGCCGTCCAAATAGTTTAGAGCAGCTGGTCTCATAAGAAGTACTGACCAAACCTGGAACTCAGACTTGCGTGTGATGCTTCATCCTGTAGACTAGGGGTGGTGCTATACCATGTGCTCCTTAATGGTGTGGGAGAAGCCCATTGCTTTCGCTTCTAGGACTCAAAGCAAGCAAAACTATGCACAGATCAAGCAGGAGGCTTTAGGCATCATATTTGGCATGAAAAAATTCTGCCAATATTTATATGGTCGCCAGTTCAAACTCCTTACCGATCACTACCAATTGATCACAATACTGGGGCCTCACCAGAGGACCTCTTCTTTGGCCACTGCAAGCATGCAGCAATGGGCCCTGATCCTGTCAGTACACAATTATAGTATTGAGTACGGAAAGGCGGAGCTCCATGGAAACGCTGACGGCCTCTCTCGACTGCCACTGAAAGTCACACACAATGAGAAATCGGATGCTGCTGATGTCTTCTATGTCAACCAAATTGAAACAAATTGAAACACCAGTAGCAAGGACATAAAAAGAGAGACTCAGGGGACCTGGTGCTGTCATGCGTGTGGGAAATGGTAATGAGAGGAAAATCACCTCATTCTGACAGTAGTGCAGCAGCACTAGCTCCTTTTTTAAGCAGACAGCATGAGCTGATCTAATGTGGGGGGTTTGAGTGAACGTGCTAACCAAGCTGCATGGTAATGTACTGGAGGAGCTGCACAGAGGACACGCAGGGTTGTGGGGATGAAAAAGCTCACACGTAGTTAAGTCTGGTGGCCAGGCCTGGATGCAGAGGTTGAACAGGCCAAGGCCTGCACATCTTGCCAGAGAGAACAAAACTCACCAGGTAAAGGGCCTCTTCACCACCTCTTCATGGCAGCATGTTACATGTGGACTTTCCGGGCCCATGTGAGGGCAACATGTTTTTCACTGCTGTGAACGCTCATTCAAAATGGTAAGAGGTGACCATTATGGAATCAACCACAACCACTAAACCAATTAACATACTACGAGGCCTGTTCAGCAGACTAGGGCTGCCAGAGCAGTAGGTGAGCGACAAGCAAAATGGCTATGTTCTTGACAGCCAACAAGGTGGAGCACATCAAGAGCGCTCCCTGCCATCCAGCCACAAATGACCTGGCGGAATGCTTTGTGCAAACCATGAAACATGAGTTGAAAGCTTCCAAAGGTAAACATACTCTGCAACAAAGGTTAGACACCTTCCTCCTAGCATACAGAAACACCCCACACGCCCCTACCAGAGTTTTCAGCGGTGCTACTGTTTATTCTCAGGCTGAGTCCACCTGGATATACTGAAGCTAGATGTGGCTACAGAGGTTCAGAACTATCAGCGGGCCCAAGTCCTCCATTGTGTCATCAAGGGAACCATGCATTCTGAGGTATAGCAGAAGATTATTGAACAGAACATCAGGAAATCAGTCAAGGAGCTATAGTTGGGCTGAAAATGGGTCTTCCAACAATACAACAACCCTAAGCATTTAAGCAAATGTACCAAAGAGTGGCACATTTGTGTTTTGGATTGACCAAGTCAAAGTCCTGCCCTTAATCCAATTGAGATGCTGTGGCAGGACCAGAAGCGGGCCGTACATGGCAGAGACCCCTCAAATCTCACTCAACTGGGTTAAGTTCTATAAGGAGGACTGGGCAAAAAAAAGAAGGTTATAGGAGACTTTTATTCCAAGATATCCCAGCTTATGGAGGTGCCAGAAGCTACTGAATGAAGGGGTTCACATATTTTTGCACACATGATATCTGAATTAAAATAAATTACTTTTGTTAAATAAACAATTAAAATACAGCTCCGGAAAAATTTAAGAGATCACTGCACCTTTTTGTTTCCTTTCCAAAAAAGTTGAAAAGGAAAGTTTTGAGTGAGGAATAGAAGCTTTCAATTTGCAGTGGTCTCTTAATTTTAACCCTTCTGTTTCTCACTCAACCTTCCTTTTTGACTTTTTTGGAAAGTAAAGAAAAGGTGCCGTGGTCTCTTCATTTTATCCAGAGCTGTATAGCCTTATTTTGAATGTCTTTATTACAAATTGAGATTTAGATTTTATTTTAATATTTCCAATATAATTATTAAATAATTAAATATTGGAAATAACCCTATTATTACTACCAATAATAGTAATAATAGGGTTTTTCTGTCCCTTCAACGGTTCGAACCACACAGCGTGTCTGGTTAGACCGATGACATGATAGCTATGGTGAGTGTTGGCAGTAATAGTGGGATGCTAATAGTTGGTTGGTGCACTTGCAGCCCTCTGTCACTGTGTGCAGTTTGTCTCCCTGGGTTTCTTACCCTTGGCTCTGGTCTCTTCTTGAGGGGGCCCTTCCCTTGAAATGGTGGCTTCTTCCCTTAGTTGTTGTGCAGATCTAGGAAAGGTTAGACTGGGCCCGCGTAGATATCTAAGAAAACTCAATCTGCTTTTGTTTGTTCATGGGAGTTGCGGGTGCTCCTCTCTCTTGTGCCAAGTCCTGCCCTTGTGTGAGGTTCTTGTGCTTGATTGACATCTCCTGGCTTGGGAGTGTCTGCGTCTAGGGATGTGCATGACAAAAATTTTCACTGTCGATAATTCCTCAGTATCAAAATGAAAACAACAGGATTGAAAATATAGTACACACCATAGGGAAGTAGTTCAAAAAAATAAATAGGGAAAAATGTAAGGAGCAAAATGGAGTAGAGAAGTCAGTGCAAAAACTAAGGGCAAAAAAATAAACAAAAGGAAGAATAAACAGGGCATCTGCAGAGTAACCCCCAAATGGTGAAGTAAGTGGGTGTAAGTAATTAAGCAAAAGTAAGATGTTGGCAAACAAACAATATAAAAAGGCAATATGATACTAGCAGTACATTTCCTCTAGAAAATGTGGTGTGCTTGCTAGCTACCCTACTCCTTCAATTTGCCTCGATTTCAAATTCAGAATGCAATTGAGAATTGCCACTTGTACTGGCACAACTATTTGTCCCAGTTGTACATTCATTATACTCAGGGTTGTGTAGGTTACTTTTTAAATGTAATCCGTTACACTTACAAAGTTACCTGTCCACATTTGTACTCAGTAACGTAACTTTTAGATTACTCAAAATCAGTAACGTAACCTGATAACTTTTAGATTACTTTCATATTAAGAGGCATTAGAAAACAAATAGGAATAGCCTATAACCAGTTGGACATTGGGGTTGGACCGTGAGATGGAATCAACTGTGAGTAGCTGATCAGAATTTTGACTTATTGTATGTATTATCACAGGTTTTCAGGCAAATAATATGTAAATGTATCTGCTTCTCAGGTGGGAAATGGATGCTTTGAGTTGATTGAAAGGATAGCACAATCAAAGGTACAAATCTGAACAATTTGAATAGTTGGACAGTCTGATGCGGTTTTTGCCGGACCGCGTAAGCAGAGCCGGCCTAGAAGAGCGAATGTCTCTTACTGAGTGAGTGAGTGCCTGATTGACTGACTGAGTACCCCTTGTTAAATAGCGTAGTGATTAGAGACACGAGCGCCGGAACAACAGGTCCCGCATTCGCCTCCCGTACCAGTCAAAATGCATTATGCCTAAGGTTCTGGACAGACAAAAATATTGCTGGCTACAACCCTACGTAGCTACGTAATAGGAAACCTAAAATAAAACGGTTCAGGTGGATATTAGGATTTGTTTAGGATAGACAAACACTTCCCTGAACGATTCTCTCGTCTTTTCACTCAATAAAAAAGTCAGTTATCGTTAGTGATGGCCATTCGAGGCTTCATTACCGTTCTTCTAGCAGCAGGATATTATGCTAGCAGTGCTAACTAAGATTTTCTTTTTCAAAATAAAAGCCATCATTGAACTATATAAGTTAATATAGTTAACAATCTAGTCTGTACATTTTATGTTTAATGTCCGTTCCAATGTTATTCTTGTCTGTTCTTTTTCGCAGACTAGATTGTTAACTATATTGCTTTATACATTTCAATTATGGATTTTATTGTGATAAAGAAAATCTGAGTGCTGCCAGCATATCCTGTTGCTAAAATAACGCTAACGAAGCCTCGAATGGCCATCACTAGTCATCTTCACCTATATTGATAGATACTGTATCTATGTTATTCACGAATGGCTAATTAGCTGATAAAACGGCCAGTGGCAAAAGAGGATTTGTTCAGGATAAACAAAAACCTCGCTGGCTACAACCTTGAGTAGCTACATTATGGGAAGCCTAAAATGAAACTGTTTACTGTTATATTGTGACTATTTCTGGTGGATTTTCGAATTATGTCTCAGGATTTGTTCAGGATAGACAAACACTTCGCTGGCTACACGATTCTCGTCTTTTCACTTGACGAAAAAGTCAGTTATCGTCACCTATATCAATACAGTAGTTATTGTATCGATGTCATTCACGAATGGCTAATAAACTGTTAAAACGGCCAGTAGCAAAAGCCATAAAGTTCATAGATGCTATTTGTGGTGGAGGTAAACTTAATAAGAAACGTTACTCAGTTTAATACAATGCTTAATGGCGTCTAGCGACATATTACTTGCTAATAAGCTTTTAAAATGGCCAGTGGCAAAAGTCATACAGTTCATAGATACTATTTGTGGTGGAGATAAACTTAATAAGAAACGTTACTCAGTTTAACTCTAGTTAATGGTGTCTAACAAAATATTCAAACTTGGCATTATGTTAATGAGTGAAAATTAAATATAATGTCAAGAGGCTGTACTAATACCCAGCAAGTGTGTAGTTCAGTGGCGTAGTGGTTAATGACACTGCTTTTCATTTGGGCGACCCGGGTTTGATTCTCGAGGGGGCAGCCACAATCAACACATTCTATTGCGGTCCGGCTGAACTAGGCTTGCCTGGTTTCTTGTTCTTTAGTCTCAGAAGATCTGTGTATAACATTCCTCAGGGGAAGAACATCTACATTGCCAATTTGTATGTTGTCCCAACATGAAGTCTGCCTTGTACGTAATGCTGGATGCACCATTTGACTACACAATTGTGAGTAGTTTTAGTTTTACTATAAAATACTATTACTATGGTATAGAATAAACTATTTCAAATACTGGGACACTTTGCATTTAGGGAGACTTGCCTGCTTTGTGCAAATGGTGGCGCCTCTTGCTAATGAAGAACTTTGCACTGGGCCGGTATGATTTCATTTAATTTGCTTGAAGACAGACATTAAGTGCTCTATGGGGAATTGTAATTGAGTTAGGTTGTTATATTAATTTGAAGTTGAAGTTCAATCTTTGTAGGAATGGAAAGTTTTTTGCGCATTGGAGTGACCCTGCAAAAGCCCTCCTGAGCGGTGAACTGGCGCAGGTGTGTCAGTAGTCTCTTTCACACTTTCTAGCTTCCTGTTTCAGTAACAATGCCAGAGGTCTCTCTCTTCTGACCTTTTAAATGGATTTTATAGAGGAGACTGTACATAATCTGATTTCATAAATCTGTGCTCTATTCCAAGGTGGATCTTCTCAGTGAGGATGATGACAAATATTATCTCCTCAAGGTAGTAAGTTAGCTAGTTTTAATTTTTTTTTTTAAACATTTGAAAAGCATTTATAGGAAGTCATTACCTGTTCCCTTTCTTAAACTTTTGTGTCCAATGTGCTTCACAGCTTCCAACTAAAATAATTGCCCATATCCTGACAGAGGTTGTTCTGAGAGTGGAGACTGTGCTTACATGTCTTTGTCTCTGGTTTGCACGCGGTTCAGGGACATTGTAGGCACTCTTGAGTTTCAAGTGGGCACGGGCCCACTTCTCATGGCTTGACAGTGAGACATTATTTTTATTTTGACAGTAAGACAACCAATAAGAACATGAAGTTAAACTTGTCCTGTGTAGTTGTTGCACATTTTCCATAGCATGGGAAGTGGGTTGTGGAGATGGCGTTAGGCATTTAGTACATCAACATTAACTTTGTATTTCTATACAGGTGTTGTGACATGGAATATCTACACAGGAAAGTTACATTCAGAATTCAGAACCATGTACAGCATTTGCAACATGCCCTACAAAGACTGCAAACCGGGTTGGTATAGTACTGTATCTGTTAATCATTTAAGTGGAATTACTACAAAATTGTTGGTTACAGCATGAATGTACTGCATGGAAGAAAAATTGCAAATAATTATAATGTACGGTCCTTCTCACAAGGTACGTTGGAGATGGGAGATGGGGAATCCTGCAGGGATTTTATTCTGATTCCCATCTGGGATTCTGCAGCACATTCTGTGCCCTGTGTGCTGAGTTCTAAAAGATGAATAAAGTGATGTTTGTCTGCTGAAACAGGCCATCAGTCTGCGGTCCATTTGTTTTGCCTGCTAATCTGCATTACTCTGCTTCATTTCTAATTGTGTTGTTCTGAGAGTGTGAATGGTGTCATCTGCCATGCCTAGTTGTCACCCCCTATTCCTACAACATTCCTTTTATATTAGGATTTTGGGTAAAGGAATATTTAGTTTAGTATTGTTGACCACAGACTGTAGTTAGTTAATTGTTTGTCAGAATCCTAATGGTGCTCTTTGGTGCCATTAGATGAGTCTAAACCTGAGATTTTGAAAATGTTGCAATGCACAATTCCAAGGCCACTAATCTGTTTAAAGCTTTTACTATAATTATGAACTATAAATGCTATATAATGCCATGAATATTTTGTCAACATAAAACAAAATGATATTGTTAGCATGATTATCTTCTATTTTTTTTATTAGGCCTCATTTTATAATATTAATCCTCCAACTCAGGGTTCGACATTCCAAAGTGGTGGAATGATTAAACAATACTTCTGCACTTTTTTAAAATGTATTAGTTTTTGACTTGTCGGTTTGACGATCTTAACTGGAACATTTTCATTCAATATTATTGCCAAATAGCTTATTTACATTGGGCTTGCGTTAAAGTATTGAATGGTTCCCGATATTGGCAATGAAGCCCATTGTGTATTTTCTAGTGTTATAGAAATAAAACTGTTCAGTGTTGTATTTTCTGCACACTACTGTTGTAAAAATGTCAAATATACAGCTCTGGAGAAAATTAAGAGGCCAATGCACCTTTTTCTTTCCTTCCCAAAGAAGTTGAAAAGGAAAGTTGAGTGAGGAACAGAAGCGTTCAATTTGCAGTGGTCTCTTAATTTCAACCCTTCTGTTCCTCACTCAAAACTTTCCTTTTCACATTTTTTGGATAGGAAAGAAAAAGGTGCAGTGGCCTCTTAATTTTTTCCGGAGCTATAGTTGTTGATTGTTGAAACTGAAAGAGGAATGGATATATCAATATATTAGGAAATATTAGCTTAGTTTATTTGTCATGAGCACAGAAATGCAGAAATGCATGTACCTGCATGTACATTAAAAATCTTATGTTTCACTGTGAACCTCGACAGCTGCATGGTCATATCCCAAAAAACTGTAAGAAACCTCGGCGTTACCCTTGACCCTGACCTTTCCTTCGACGAACATATAAAACATGTCTCAAGAGTTGCTTATTTTCATCTTCGAAACATTGCAAAAAATCCATGCTTTTGTTACTTCTAGATTAGATTACTGCAATGCTCTTCTTTCCGGTTACCCTGATAAATCAATAAATAAACTTCAATTAGTGCTGCACACGGCTGCTAGAACCCTAACTAGAAGAAAAAAAATATGAACACATTACTCCAGTACTAGCCTATTTACACTGGCTGCCTGTTAGGGTTACGGCTGATTTTAAAGTTTTATTGTTAATCTATAAATCAATACATGGACTTGCTCCTACTTACCTCGCTGAAATGATCCAGCCATACATACCTACACGTAACCTTAGATCGCAAGATGCAGGCCTTTTAATTGTACCTAGAATTTCTAAACAAACAGCCGGAGGCAGGGCCTTCTCTCATAAAGCTCCACTACTGTGGAATGATTTGCCAATTAAGGTTAGAAGTGCAAACTCAATGCCTATAAGTTAGGGAGGTCTGTAAAACTATGGTTTTGTAAAACTATCTATTTTTTGTATTTTTCGATTTGTTATTAATTGCGTTATTTGTGTGGATGTTATTGCATGATCTCTCAGATGTGAAAGAGGCCACATCTATTCGGGCCAGAATTGTATTAAATTAGTGTTGCTAAATTGGACACCTAAAACTAAATTGGACTCCTAGAACTAAATTGGACACCTAAATAAACAAAATTCCTTATGACAGGATCGTTAAAGGAACGCACATTTTAAAATGCTATTGCAACACAAGCCACCTACTAGTGTGTGTATAGCGTGCTCTATTGCAGTATCCACCCCACTCTGTCCAACATAATGACTATGGACAATTCAATTGCGCCATGACCATTACAAATGATCAAATACTGTTGTGTACTGTTCACGTCTTGCATATACTATACTCCATTTCTCTTTTTATATATTGAGTTGTTTCCATTATGCATTGTGTTTTGCTGCTTATTTTTACTTGCCGCATTGTTTGGAATGGTCGCATAATCAATCAATCAATCAAATTTATTTATAAAGCCCTTTTTACATCAGCAGTTGTCACAAAGTGCTTTTACAAAACACCCGGCCTTAAACCCCAAGGAGCAAACAACAGTAGTGTTGAATTACAGTGGCTAGGAAAAACTCCCTAAGAGGCCGAAATTTAGGAAGAAACCTAGAGAGGACCCAGGCTCAGAGGGGTGGCCAGTCCTCTT
>JACXGI010001179.1:85543-100992 GCA_016801175.1 Esox masquinongy | reverse complement strand
TCTTCCAAAAGAGAAGAGGGGATGAAAGTATCTGTGATGTATCAATATTGAAACGTATATTGACATTTGTCAACCATAGGACATTCCAGTATTGTTACAGATATAGTGTCTCATGTTGTCATCTTTCTCTTCCAGGTCGTAGGGTGTGTCTCGGGGAGAGTCTGGCCAGGATGGAGCTCTTCCTGTTCTTCACCTCCCTCTTGCAGCATTTTCGTTTCTCTCCTCCTCCAGGAGTAACAGAGGATGATCTGGACCTCACACCTGTTGTGGGGACAACCCTCAGTCCTTCACCTCACCAGCTGTGTGCAGTGAGCCGGGTCTGAGATGAGTTTGGGTCAGTTGGTGTTCAAACACTAGACTCTCAACTTTCAACCACTCTGTTTTACTAATGTTTTATTGCTGACAAAGACAAATCCATCAAATGTTTTTGATTGTGGACACAGGGCAGCAGATGTGGTTTACCAGTATATGGCACAAGTTCGAGCAGGTGCAGCAAAATGCTCCTTACCTTGTAAGAGTGCAGTAGGAGAGCCAGAGAGATATGTAGTGTGTCTTTGTTTATACAATTTTCAGGCATCTTTTACTGGTAATGACCCTGAGTTTTGACTGTAAAAAGATTGATGACATTAACTAACAAGAGATGGAGTTTCTTAGTATTCTATGCTCTTAATACCCAAGAGTTGAACCCTGAAAGAGCCCCCTAATGTCAGCTGGCTCTGAGACTTACAAATGAAAAAACACCCAACACACATCCGTCTCAGAGTATGTGGTCACTGTACGATTGGTGAGGTAGATACAGTTTAGAGACACTTTGTCCTGAAATGTGACAAATACACCTCTATAAGAGAGAAATATTTTGAAAAATTCTGTAATTTAACACCAAATTTTAAAGAATTGGATGACTAAACTAAATTAAAAATTATTCTTGGAGAGGAACATACAGCAAAAATTCCAGACAGATTTGTGCACATTTATCATACCCTGAGGAACAGTGAGTAATCCCTCACACACAAAACACACACATACAAATATTCATACTCATACAACATAAACTTAAATACACAAACACACACACATAACTACATTCTAAAAACGTGATTTTTAATAATTATTGTATGAATCTTCTTCTTATGACATTGTAAAATGCTTTGCATTGCAACTTTTATGCCAATAAAGCCTACAGAATTGAATTGAATTTCTTAGTGGGTGTGAATGTTTGAGTTGTTTGCCTTGTTAAAAGATCTCTTGAGCTATCAATCACGTTAATTTTTCGCCTATATTTGCTTACCCAAATAGAATAGAGAGGGCCACGAATAATAGACTAGTAAACACATACATTTACAGAAAGCTTGGAATAGGGGTTAAAAACAGGAAACTGCTATTGTGAGTCACCTCCGGAAGTCAAAGCTAACTACGCTTGTAATAAAAACTGTTCTCTCCTGCAAAATAGTGCGACCCCATTCTAGGAATGTAAAAAAAAATGGACAGGACCAGACCCTAAACCATCTGATGAAACAGAAGAACATATAACATTATTGCTTAGATTCATGCTTTTTTACGTTTTTATTTTTGTTTTATACTTCTCAATTCCCATTTTATGTTTTTCAGCCCAGAGTAAGGTGGTTTTACTTCCTTCAGAGGCCTTTATGATTTAAAAAAACAGCCCAGAGTAAGGTGGTTTTATTTCCTTCAGAGGCCTATATGATTTAAAAAAAACAGCCCAGAGTAAGGTGGTTTTATTTCCTTCAGAGGCCTATATGATTTAAAAAAAACAGCCCAGAGTAAGGTGGTTTTACTTCCTTCAGAGTCCTATATGATATAAAAAACAGCCCAGAATAAGGTGTTTTTACTTCCTTCAGAGGCCTATATGATTTTAAAAAAACAGCCCAGAGTAAGGTGGTTTTACTTCCTTCAGAGGCCTATATGATTTAAAAAAACAGCCCAGAGCTACTTTCACTAATGGTCATGGCATCAATTAAGAAACTAAAACATGGTTGGTTGTTTTCCTGTTTGTTTTAAACTGTGATTTATCCTGGTACACAACAACACTGAACAAACATAAGTAAGGAAGATAATAAATAAAAATTAGCACTATCAACAAGGTGTACTAAATGCAGGGGTGCCAATTATTGTGATACCTGTTTCTGAGAAGCACTTTTATCTCAAATATGAGTTTACACAGAAAAAAACATTAGTTTATCCATTCATTAGAGAACTCATGCACCGCAATGTACAGTACATGCAATGTCTCGGCATTAGATTCTGCTACTCTTGTGTAACTCACTGCCATCACTTGATCATGATAGAACCAACAATAACATCACTGTGTTATTATTAATAGCAATCCCCATACAGTAGGCAATGAGGAAGGTATGTAATACCAATCGCCCCCACAAAGGAAACACAGAACCAAACTGGTGGAGGCAGGGGTTGTGAGTGGATTTGACCCAGATGCTAGTACCGCCATCAGCATATCATACTGAGTAACCTGACGATTAACTAGACAGGTATAAAATCTGACACTGTGACAGGACGGATCTGACATCAGCTGATGTGTCGCTGACCTGTTCTGGCTGATCGGGCCACTCAAAGTTCTCTCAGATTTTGAGTGGAAGGTCAAGCTGATCAAGCTGGTCAAGCTGATCAACACCAAAATACATGTAATTTTTAATTGCCTTTTTTGCTTATTTTTACCAAGGTTGCAAATAATTCTGAAGGTCAGTTTGTCTCTTTCCCGTGACCACTGATATTATCAAAAGGCTACCAGTTCCTGTCAACAGTAATTCACCTTATCTTGTGTTCATGTATGAACCCAGGCACAAAATGCTGTCAAAGTGACTGTCAAATGAATCATCAACAAATAAATCAGACAATTACAATGATGCGGTTCTTCCTCAGCACTATGAGTTGAAAATATAACTTGAGTGTGAAATGAATGATAATGTTTTTTGTTTCGAGACGTTAGAAAAAATCCTGGAACTCCTAGAGTTATTACCTGTTTGGGTATTTTGCATAATAAATGATGAAATTAAAAGGACAAACCATGGAATCCATGGACTAACAGCCTTTATTCCAGGACCGTGATTTTGCATTAAAGAGGCCCTACACCTTTATCACTGTTAAAAATTGACAGGAACAGGTGTTGAAAGCCTTAATCATTGGCAAAAGGGCTCAAATCATTTAACTGTGCCAAAACAGTAGTCCCTGACTACTAAAATTTAAAAAGATATATATCATAAAAACAAAACAAAACGTGCATTGTCCATTCCTTTATTGCCTTTATTTGGGAACTTTGACATGGCATTCAATTTGTGCTAAACCTTTTACACAGTGACAGAAATAGACAGAGACAGGTGATAGCAGCTGTGAACATCAGCAAAGGGCCCTCTAGGCACTCAGGTTAATAAATCCAATGATGGAGTCAGACATTAAAATGTCCTGTAATCAACATTCAAATGTTCAGTTGCTGCAGATCAACTTTCAAGCTGAGAGGCCTGGGGTTGAATTAAGATACAGCATCTGTTGTCACTGGTATTGCACCATTAGTGGGAAGACCTCAGCTTCATCAAATACACACCACGCTACTGCTCACTGAAAGTCGCTTGTCAAAAGTTTTCTACTTTCTCTGCAATTTTGTTAAATGACAAAAGAAGTGTAACTAAATTAACAGTCTCTTTGGGAAAAGACAGGTATAGGGACCAGGATTTTACTGCAAAAGTAAAGTTTTAAGATGTCTGTCATGGAAGGTCTTCTCCTCCAGGCTCCCGGCAGCACGGTAACACTCCTGGGGGCTGGGCTGTTTCTACTGGTCCTCTACCTCCTCTCCTCTGGTTCCAGGTCTGAGCAACAGGGGAAGGAGCCTCCAGGACCCAGACCACTACCCCTGCTTGGCAACCTGCTACAGCTGGATTTAAAGAGGTTTCACCACAGTCTTTTTGAGGTGACATCTTATCAGTCTTGATCACTTCTACTTTTCGATTTCAAGTACCTTCCATCATGTTCATGATTACTCACAGTGTGTCTGGTATTAAATCATTTTAAGTGCTTCCCAGTCAGAGTTATGCTTTCTTGTATTTTTCATTTCTATTTTTTGTTTAACTTTAAGGTTTCTCTTGTCGATCTGTATATAATTAGATATTTGTATCAGTGGTATGTTCAATATGCCAGTCAAATAGTCCCTTAAAGAACGCAATGACCATCCTAACAGAGCTTCAGAGTTTTTATGCAGACAGCCAGACGGACACCAATGTCTGCACCGTTCTGTCAATCAGGTCTTAATAGTATGAGGTACCATTTAAGCCAAAAATATGTCCACTGTTATGTCTATGTTTTTTTTCAAATGGTCGATGTCATTGTGCATGTTGTCAGCATTGTCGTCTGTTTTGTCGTTACAATGTGCATTTGGTTTTGCATTTCCTGTAATTTTGTGTCGTTGGAGTTGTTCCCTACTTCGGATTTGCGGTCGTTACTGCTCTGTCGTTGCCACGGATATTTGTTTAAAACGTTGTCGACTCCTAAATAGTCCATCACCCAACCTCACGCACTTTTTGATCACGTGAAGTGCGCTACACATCTTTGGATTTACTGAAAGCATTTTTTTTCCAGTTTAAACGATTTTGTTGATTATACTTGATTTTTACTAGTATGTGTCATAGAGCTAATCCTCTTTTCATTAATAATCCCTACAGGCGCACACGCACACACACACACACACACACACACAACCCTGGTGCCTGCGAAACCCCCCCATCCCACACAAATTTAACATCAACTAGATAACACATTTTAACGGTACATTTTAACTAAGACACGCTGTCATGGATAAAAGCTGTACACATCCCCTTCACACTTCATAAGTATTCTAAACCTAGAAAAAGCATCCAACATTGAAAAATCACCATTTATATCACTTTTCTCTAATTATGTAGTGTAAAAAAAATAGTCAGGTTGGCTAAAATTCTATAACTGGAAAAATCATGTTTACGTTGGCAATGATTCATTGAAATAACTTGCTGAACCATCATCCATCACCAAATTTGGCTGGTTAACTAGACCAATAAAAAGACAGATCAACATTGAAGTTTCAGTTACAACAACATGTCAGTCTTTTAATATATGCAAGTTAATTTAAATCAAAACAATTGTTACAAGAGATTACAAAAAAGTAATACTGCCATTCAAGTTGCTCAGTGAAAGGTTACACGTTTCACTGGCTCTATCTAACGTTCGGACAGAACATGTTACATTGTAAAGACATTTTTAAACTTTTAATATATAGGTATCTGAGTTTTAATTCAGAAAAATTGTTTAAACACCACACAACGTTAGCTAAAAAGGTGATACCCAATCCTCCTGTAAGGAATGGGTATCAGGAATAAATAAAAAGAGAAAGACAACAGATATAAGACACACGACTACAGCACTGTAGAAACAGAGATACATTACAACCAACCACATAGAGAGACACGACTAAACTACATTCCAAACAACCACATAGAGAGACACCACTAAACTACACTGCTCAAAAAAATTAAGGGAACGTAATCATCACAGTATAACACCAAGTCAATTAAACTTCAGGGATATCAATTTGTCCAGTTAGGAAGCATAAGTGATTGTGAATCAATGTCATCTGTATTTGTGCAAATGAATCAGGTGCACTGAAGAGGCAACAGCAAGACAACCCCCAAAAAGGGAATGGTTTTGCAGGTGGTGACCACAGACAATTGCGCTCTCCTTATCCTTCCTGAGTGACTGTTCTCTAGTTTTGTGTTTTGCTAGTGTCCTTGTCACTACTGGTAGCATGAGGCATTACCTGCACCCCCTCAAGTTGCACAAGTAATCCAGCTCCTCCAGGATGGCACATCCATAAGTGCCATCGCAAGAAGGTTTGCTTCATCTCCCAGTACAGTCTCAAGAGCATGGAGGAAATACCAGGTGATGGGCCGTAACACAAGGAGAGCTGGACAGGCCCGTAGAAGGGCATCAACCTAGTAGCAGGACCGGTATCTGATATTTTGTGTGAGGAGGAACAGGAGGAGCACTGCCAAAATGACTTCTTGCGGGCTACTGATGTGCATGTTTCTGATCAAACTGTCACTCCATGAGGGTGGCATATGGGCCCGACGTCCTCTAGTGGGACCTGTGCTCACAGCCCAGCACCGTGCAGCTTGATTGGCATTCTCCAGAGAACACCAGAATTGGCATGTCCGCCACTGGCGCCCCGTTCTCTTCACAGATGAGAGCAGGTTCACACTGAGCACATGTGACAGACGTGAAAGAGTCTGGAGACGCCGTGGTGAACGTTATGCTGCCTGCAACATCATCCAGCATGACCGGTTTGGTGATGGGTCAGTGATGGGGAGGCATATCTTTGGAGGGTCGCACAGACCTCCATGTCCTAGCCAATGGTACCCTGACTGCTGTTAGGTACCGGATGAAATCCTCAGACCCATCATTAGACCTTATGCTGGTGCAGTGGGCCCTGGGTTCCTCCTGGTGCACGACAATGCCGGCCTCGTGGCCAGACTGTGTAGGCAGTTCCTGGATGACAAAGGCATTGATGCCATTGACTAGCCCTCATGTTCCCCAGACCTGAATCCAATTGAGAACCTCTGGGACGTTATGTATCGCTGCATCAGCTGCCGCCAAGTGGCACCACAGACTGTCCAGAAGCTCACTGATGCCCTGATCCAGGTCTGGGAGGAGATCCAAAGGATCCCATCCGCCGTCTCATCAGGCGCATGCCCAGACACTGTCAGGAGTGCAAACAGGCACGTGAGAGCCATACACACTACTGAGTCAAATTATGAGTTGCCGTTATGAAATTCACATAAGTTGGAACAGCCTGTGATTTCAATTGTTTACTTTGATTTTTGGTGTGAGTTTGAATCCAGCCCTCAATCGGTTGGTGATTTTGGTTTCCAATGGCCTTTGTTATGTCATTTTGTTCTCAACAAACTACACAATGTACAGTAAAGATTTTGATCTTCAACATATTTCTTTCATCGAGACCCAATGTGTGATTAAAGTGTTCCCTAAATTTTTTTGAGCAGTGTACATTAACACCAAGCACATGGAGAGACAACACCAAACCACATTAAAACCAGCACATAGGGAGACACCACTGAATTATGAAAGACAACAGTGCATGACCACAGGGCATGATAACAGCATACATGATAAAAAACACATAGACCTGCCAGCAGAGAATATAAAAGCAATACAGCAGGACACAGACATATTTAGACAATAGACAAAGACAACAACAGGACAAAACTGTAGAACTACAGTGAACAGGCACATCACATGAAGCATTTACAGGTGTCGGTAAATGTGTTTTGTTGAAAAGTGGGAATGTTGAAAAAAGTAGATTGTTATCGTTTTTTCTTGTTGATTCCAATCGCTACGTGTAGAGAACTGAAAGGAGGAGTGACAAAAAGATGTGTTTGTTTCAGGGATTTTTAACTGGATGTGACTAGCAGAGTGGGTGCTGTACCTGGGGGAGGAGGGGTGGAGTTGACATCTGAGACAGAGGGGGATTTTAATTTGTCAATAAACACTTTTTCTGTTAATGAATAATTCCATACGTGTTATTTCATACGTTTGATCTCTTCACTACTATCTACAATGTAGAAAATTATAGAAATAAAGACAAACCCTTCAATAAGTAGGCATGTCACAACTTTTGACTGGTACTGTAGTTGAATTCTGTACATTTACATTCTTGTCATTCGGTTGATCCGTCCTCTGTCTCCCATCACAACAATTGAACTCCGTAGTTGATCGATAATCACCAACAGCCTCATGGTGACCTGCCCTCCTGTAGTTGATCGATAATCACCAACAGCCTCATGGTGACCTGCCCTCCTGTAGTTGATCGATAATCACCAACAGCCTCATGGTGACCTGCCCTCCTGTAGTTGATCTATAATCACCAACAGTCTCATGGTGACCTGCCCTCCTGTAGTTGATCGATAATCACCAACAGCCTCATGGTGACCTGCCCTCCTGTAGTTGATCGATAATCACCAACAGCCTCATGGTGACCTGCCCTCCTGTAGTTGACTGATAATCGACAATAGCCTCATGGTGACCTGCCCTCTTGTTGTTGCGGAATTTCTCTGTCACACTGACCTCCAGCTTAGATCAGAGAATGAACTGTATCATTACTGTGTCTGGGTGGTTTAATGGATGATCCAGAAAATAATGGTGAACTTCACCATGCTTAAAGACAAACTAAATGTCTTATTTGTTATTGTCAAACATCTCCCAATTACTTCCCTTTATGTGACTTAGTTGAATCTAGGCTTAATATTAAAGTTCCCATACAAGTATTGCGTATGGGGGACAAAGTTTGACTCCTGTTTGACTCCTGAACAAATGTAAGCTTGCCTAAACAAAGAATCTGAATGAATATGCCCCAACTACATTGTTATTTCTAAACATTTGTAGGATATTAAAGTTCACACTCATAACACAATGAAATGTTAAAGGGAGTGAATGCTTATGCAATTACTATTGACAATATTAGTGAGACTAATATGCAGGATTTGCTCAAGTTTTCTGTGGGATATAAATTCTCAAATTTCATTTTTTTAATTGAAATATTATGCAGAATTGTTTCATATGGTTCGTGTGTGGTACATTATTGTTGTATATGGTTTGTTGTGTGGTACAGGATGTGTCTGTCCCTGAGCCTCATTTTGCAGGTAACAGGGTTGTATGTGTACAGCCATCATTAATGCACTAAACCAAATACTGATAGTATATACTAATAGTTCATTCAAATTATTCAGTGACACATAGTAAAAATAAAGTATTATGCAACCGTAGTTAAGAGCATAGAGTAACAAATCATTTAAAGTTTTAACTGTAAAACAAAAACGCTTTCAGGATGAGTTGGTAAATCCAAAGTTGTGTAGTGCACGTCACATGATCACAAAGTGAGGGAGCTCATGAACATAGAGTAAAACCAGGAGTAACGACATGGGAGTGGACAACAATTTAAACAAATGCCCGTGGTAACGACCACGAATCCGTAATCAACAAGGCCAACGATATAAACTTACAGGAAGTGCAATAACAACTGCACATTGCAACGACAAAACAGACGACAATGCAGACAACATGCACAACGACATCGACCATTTGAACAAAAACACAGACATAACAGTGGACACATTTTGGCTTAAATGGTACCTCATATTATGGTAGAATGGCTAGATAGAAGCCACTCTTGAGTAAACGACATGACATGCCGCCTGAGGGACTCTGCGAGCATGAGAGGAAAGATTCTCTTGTATTGTGATACCAAAATCGAACTGTTAAATGCCAAATGTGCCAAATGTGCTTCTACAAAGTACAAAATAAATGACCTGAAAACTTGTGTACATAAGATATTTCCAGGGTTTTCTTTACAAAGAATTGGCAAACATTTATGAAAATGTTCTTTCTATGTCATTATAGGCTATTGTGTGTAGACTTATGGCAAAAGTTTTTATCTAAATTATAAATTAACTCTATAACTGCAAAATGTGGAGAAAGTGAAGGGGTCTGAAAATTTTCCAAAGCCTCTGTGTACAGTTTCCATCCAGAACCGTTTCTAAACCCCGTAGTATTTATATTGTCAGTGATTAACACATTAAAATGTGTCTTTCAAACATTGACATTCAACCCACATTACACCAAACATCTGGCTTTGAAGTTCAGTAGTATCCATCTTAATAAACCTGGACCTTTGTCTCATTTGTCTCATGTTCTATAGCTGTCCAAGAAGTATGGCTCGGTGTTCACAGTTTACATTGGACCCAGAAAGGTGGTTGTCCTCGCAGGATACAAGACGGTCAAGGAGGCACTGGTGAACCATGCGGAGGAGTTTGGGGAACGGGGGATCCCTCCTTTATTTGGTGAACTCAACAAAGGACACGGTAGTGCTCAGTTACTACATTGCAACTTTGACAACGGAGAGTTAAGCAGGCAGGAATGTTCGGTGCAATACCGTAAATACCACTAACAGCATGAATTATTCTCTGTGTTCTATCTGGCTAACTGGCTCCAATAATCCACAAATAATATTGTAGTAATACTCCATGATATAATGCTATACAGTCAACTCTTGCTGAAAAGCAGAATAAACCAGATTTTTTACAACACCTGCTACTTCCATTTATCTGAGTGTTTATACCCTTCATTTCTCCCCTCCCAAATTCTAAATTGTGATCATAGCCCTGCACAATTGCTGTAATTTCCATCGGGTAGGGGCTTTAAGATAGAGACACTCACCTTGTCCAGCCATTCTACTACTCAATCCAGTCGACAACCATGTTTGAGCTTGCAGGAATCCGAAACACAAAAAGGAGTTGCTGGAGCACAACAAAACGAGGCGTATCCATCCTACATCTAACCCAATTGTACCTGAACAGTTACACTTGAAAGATGTTTGCTGTGTTTTCCCATAGGTATTATATTTGCCAATGGAGATTCGTGGAAAGAGATGAGACTCTTTGCCTTAACAAACCTTCGAGACTTTGGCATGGGCAAAAAAGCGAGCGAGGAGATGATCATTGAGGAAGTTCGCTACCTGACAGAAGTGTTTGAAGAACACAAGGGTATATGTTTAAAATTCCTGAATCACAACACAAAATAAGTCTGCATCGTTTCAATTATAACATGTTTTTTTATTTTGTGGCTCTCTATCACAGGTAAAGCCTTTGACACAACCCAGCCAATACATTATGCCGTCTCCAACGTCATCTGCAGCATTGTCTATGGCAGCAGGTTTGAATACTCTGATCCCAGGTTCCGACGTTCAATCAATCGAGTCAAGGAGACAAGTCTACTTGCAGGCTCTGCTTCAATACTGGTATTGCAATCTGCTAATCTTTGTTACTTGACAAGACACAAAAGTCAAAATAAATTAGTTAGGATTTCAAATGTGCTTTACTTTTCCCTTCATGTTAAATTAGTTATGCAACACCGTGCCTTGGCTTGGCCCATTGTTTAAGTCCAAAAGGATTCTCATAAAATATGCTGACACCAACAAGAAAGAAATGCTTGACCTGGTGAGAGGGCTGAAGGAGACCCTCAACCCTCAGATGTTTAGAGGCTTCATTGACTCATTCATTGCCCGAAAGGAGAACTTGGAGGTATGAAGAGAAACGGTAATTAGTAACTAGAGGGTTCCCTCGTACACGCAACTGTAAAAAAAGATATTGTTTACTTAAACATTGCCCTTGTTTTTTTGTGGATGTAAGGAATCAGGCGACATGAAGTCTCATTACCACTATGAGAACCTGGTACAAACGGTCGCCAACCTGTTTAATGCCGGTACCGAGACCACAGCAGCAACCATGTGTTGGGGTCTGATGCTGATGGTCAAGTACCCCCAAATACAAGGTCAGCACACAGACAATCATGTTGACACTTGCTTTCACCACTGGCTAAGATGTGAGGCTGAAGTTAGCTGAAGGCTCTTTAAATAAAACGAAACGATGTACAACCCCGTTTCCAAAGAAGATGGGGAGGTGCGTAAAGTGTAAATAAAAGCAGAATGCAATGATGTGCAAATCATTTAAACCCTATATTCAACAGAAAATAGTACAAAGACAACATATCATATGTTGATACTGAGGCATTTTATTGTTTCTTGATGCCAGCGACATGTCTCAAAAAGTTTGGGACAGAGGCAACAAAAGACTGGAAAAGTTGTGTAATTCTAAAAACTAAACCTGGTGGAATATCACACAACTAATTAGGTCAATTGGCAGCAGGTCAGTAACATGATTGGGTATTAAAAGGTCATTCCAGAGAGGATGGGCCTGTCAGAAGTGAGGATGGGGAGGGGTTCACCACTCCGTGAAATGTTGCGCCGGTAAATAGTGCAACAATTTAAGAATAATGTTTCTCAACGTAAAATTGCAGAGTTTGGGGATCTCATCATCTACGGTACATAATATCATTAAAAGATTCAGAGAACCCAGAGAAATCTCTGTATGCAAGGGACAAGGCCGAAAACCAATATTGGATAGCTGGGATCTTTGGGCCTTCAAGCGGCACTGCATTAAAAACAGACATGATTCTGTAGTAGAAATCACTGCATTGGCTCAGGAACACTCCTGAAAACCATTATCTGTGAACACAGTATGTCATTGAATCCACAAATGCAAGATAAAACTCTACCATGCAAAGAAGAAACCATATACAGCTCCGTAAAAAATTAAGAGAAAGAAAAAGAAAAAATTAAGGAAAGAAAAAGGTGCAGTGGTCTCATCATTTTTTACGGAGCTGTATAAACAAGATCCAGAACCGCCGCCGCCTTCTCTGGGACCAAGCTCATTTAAGATGGACTGAGGTGAAGTGGAAAACTGTCCTGTGGTCTGACAAATCCAAATTAGAAATTATTTTTGGGAATCGTGGACGCCGCGACATCCGGACTAAAGAGGAGAGAGACCATCCAGCCTGTTATCAGCACACAGTTCAAAAGCCAGCATCCGTGACGGTATGGGGTTGGATTACTGTACATGGCATGGGTGACATGCACATCTGTGAAGGAACCATTAATGCTGAACAATATATACAGGTTTTGGAGCAACATATGCTGCCATCCAGATGACGTCTTTTTCAGGGAAGACCTTGCTTATTTCAGAGACAATTCGAAACCACGTTCTGCAGGTATCACAACAGCATGGCTCCGTAGTAAAAGAGTCTGTGTGCTAAAATGGCCTGCCTGCAGTCCAGACCTGTCCCCTGTTGAAAACAAATGGCGCATTGTGAAATGAAATATAGGACAAAGGACACCCCGAACTGTTGAGCACCTGAAATCCTATATCAAGCAAGAATGGGAATTCATTTCACTTTCATAACGACAACTATCTCCTCTGTTTCCAAACGCTTACAGAGTATTGTTAAAAGAAGAGGTGATGCAACACAGTGGTAAACATGCCCCTGTCCCAACTTTTTTTTTAATGTGTTGCTGGCATCAAATTCAAAATGGGCCGGTATTTTTCCAAAAACAATAGAATTTCTCAGTTTCAACATTTGATATGTTGTCTTTGTACTATTTTCAGTTAAATACAGTGATAAATGATTTGCACGTCATTGCATTCTGCTTTTGTTTGCATTTTACGCAGCATCCCAACTTTTTTGGAAACAGGCTTGTGCAATGGATTACTTTGAGGGTGAGGAACCATCCATGTTCAAGTTGAAAAATTTGATAATTTTAGTAGTAACTTTGTCCCTTTCTGTTCTTATACTTCACAGACCGGGTCCAAGAGGAGATAAGCAGGGTGATAGGAAGTCGTCAGCCCTTGGTAGAAGACAGGAAGAACCTGCCCTACACTGATGCAGTGATCCATGAGATCCAGAGGGTGGCCAACATTGCACCCTTAGCTCTCCCTCATGTCACCAGCAGAGACATCACCTTCCAGGGATACTTCATCAAAAAGGGGACAGATGTGATTCCTCTGCTGACATCTGTCCTTCAGGATGAGAGCGAATGGGAGAGTCCTCACACATTTAACCCCGCCCACTTTCTGAATGAGAAAGGTCAATTTGTCAAGAGAGATGCCTTCATGCCCTTCTCTGCAGGTGAGATGAACTGCTACTGGTTTGCTTTTGTAACATTAACCTCCAAAACATAACAAATAAGATATAATTCGAGTCGAGGTGGATGAGAAGGTTAGTGGCATTGATTCAAATATTAACATTTGTCAACTAATGGAACCTAAAGTTACAGATCTAGTGTGTCTTTCTTTCTCATCTTTCTCTTCCAGGTCGTAGGGTGTGTCTGGGGGAGAGTCTGGCCAGGACGGAGCTCTTCCTCTTCTTCACCTCCCTCCTGCAGCGTTTTCATTTTTCTCCTCCTCCAGGAGTAACAGAGGATGATGTGGACCTCACACCTGTTGTGGGGATAACCCTCAGTCCTTCACCTCACCAGCTGTGCGCAGTGAGCCGGGTCTGAGTTGAAAGTCCAGATCGAAAGCTGATGACTATATTGACACTCAACTTGAGACAAATATAGGACTTTGCTGAAAAAAAAACATTGCTGATCATGAATAATACATTACTAAAGTATTTACAGTAGCAATAAAATTCATTGGGTTGGTCAATGTTTGTGTGAGACTTATGAAAATTGCACCGGGCAGGCTCAGAGATTGTGAAGATATGTTTCTATCTGTTTTAATCGGGAATATGAAATAAATAACTATCATTTATCTACAAATTTTAATAAGACTTTCCACACTTATAATCAATTACAAATAATCTAGAACAAATTACTTGTAATAGATCAAAGTGGTGAATAATCTTATTCAAACAAATCACAGATATATATTTTTATTTGATATTCCTGATGAATGAATGGGGGAAAAATCAAAGTTATGACACTGCAAATGTATCATATTCAATAAGAATGAAAAACATCATCTGTGACATTTTTGGAAATGCATTGCCGTTTATGAGAAAGAGAAATCTCACACATTAAAATATATTTGTCAAATCATTGCAAACCGTGAACTCCTTTGAATTAACCTTTAGGATAACGACTTCTTTCAAAGTGGGTAATTGGAGTCAGGTGGTCCAATCAATGACATTACATTCTGCTAAACATTTGAAAATAGTTGTCGAGGATCATAAGACTAAAAAACATGTCCAAAGACTTGGGCCACCATTAGTCTACAGACAGATTGTGTGTCAAACTGTAGTGGAGAAAAATGTGTGCCACTACTACTCTACCTAGTGTTTGTCATCCGGCAAAGATCACAGCAAGTGCGCTTCATAATAATAATAATAGTCAGGGAGTTGTCAAAGAACCAGAAGGTTACAAACAAGGATCGGCAAGCTTCCCTCACACTTTCAACCAAGTGTGTCCATGAATCAGTGTTTAGGAATGAAGAAAATGAATTAAGAAATGTCTGAAATACCATCTAGGTTTTTTTGACCTGCATGAAACTTGATGATATCCTCAACATTGTGGTTGTGAACGTAGGAAACGAAAGGCGACCAAATGTGACAGTTTCAAGGACCTCTAAAGAAAATGGTTACATTCGTAATGTTATGGTCAAAATGACCCAGTGGTGGAGAATAGATGAAAATTCTTGTTGAAAATCCTGCTAACTGCAGATATAAAGTGTAAACTGTCTCACTACACCTCAAAACGCACGCGCGCGCGCACACACTCAGAAAATAGAAATTGCATGCTCCCTTGCCCTAAACTTAACCCTAAACCTAAACCTAACCCTAACCCTTACCCTAACCTAACCCTAATCTAACCCTAAACCTAACCCTAACCTTAACCTCAATAAAGTAACATTTATGCCTACACTTTACCTAGATGTAATGCCTAACCTTAACCCTAAACTTAACCAACAACGCCTGGACCTTAAAGAAACCCCAATTCTAACTCTAAAATCAATTGTAAGTTTGACCCTAAACCTAAACCCTGAGCCGGA
>JACXGI010001179.1:56441-85443 GCA_016801175.1 Esox masquinongy | reverse complement strand
AGGACCGGCAAAAGGTCCCAATGAGGACAATTTTTTCTGGTTTTACTATACTCATTGGGACATTTGGTCCCCATGAGTTCAGTAAGACCTAACACACACACACACACACACACACACACACACACACACACACACACAGTTTCAGTACTTCTTTACCAGGTCATATTAGGTGAAGAATTGTCACGTTAGAGACATTTCACCCACTGAGACCCTTTGTAATGTTTAACATCACACACACACACACACACACACTAAAAGTAGAATCACCCCTTATCTTTCACAAACACAAACTGAAGGTGGTGCTGGACATGACCGAAGTCCGGCCTTTAGTCCGGTTCTACAATATGCTGGACATATCTGCATACAATGCATTTGTGCTCTTGTCTGAGATCAACCACAGATGGGACACAATCTTACAGGACAAGGTTATTTCTTTTATGAACAGGGGAATGCTCTTGTAACACCCATATTCACAGAAGGCAGCGCCTTCCCAGAAACATCGCCTCTGCAAACATGGTCATGGCTTATCGTGCAGAGATGACCAGCCCTGCCCCAATTCCCCACCTTACAATTTGTGTGTAAATAGGCCCGAAACATAGAAGTTGTCACAATGATCATAATATTTAGTCTAGATACAATAAAAAGTATTGGTTAATTTTGCCCGTCATAGCAAATATAGATACACTTTGTTTTTTTGGATAAAAAACAAATGTTTATCATGAGGTAAATGTGGTCTTTATGGACTACATTATAACAAAAAACAGTTAAATGTTATGATTTATATGAGCAAAGAGTTGGTTATGGATGTCAAACACATTTTTGGGGGCTAAGATATCAATAGTGAGTATTGAGTTGTAATTTACCATCCCGAGTCAATTTGAACCGCTAACATAATGAGTGTAACCAAAATGTTAACATAACACAAGGGTTACATTTTCTGACAACCCCCGGGATGTTACACAACATCATTGGAACAATGTTCTATGGACACACAATACCAAAATGTCACCTTTTGATGGGCACAACGATTTTTAGAGGAGGATAAACACGGCACACCAAAACCTCATCCAAACCATGAAGCATGGTGAAGGGTGCGTCATGGTTTGGGGCTGCTTTGCTGCCTCAGGTCTAGGATGGCTTAAACATTAGCAAATTATAATCTCTCAATGGCCAAGTCAGAGTCATGACTTCAACCCTATTGGAATGCTGTGTCGTGACTTGACAATATTTTAGCAAAGAGTTACATTTTACTCAAAACAAGTTATTTTGACCCTAACATCACAGATTCAATTATTTTTTGAGTTGGTGATGAACACAATCTTGTGTGTATTATGCAAAAGAAAAAAATTTCAAAAATGGCATTTCGGACAAGTCAAAAGGGTTAATTCAACCCTAACTTAATGATTAATTTCAGTGGTTGAAGTTTGGACTGGAGTTGCAAACAGAAGAGATCGAATGTTTTTAATTAACCTAATGCAAAGTTTGATGCCTCCCCATAAAGTTTATGAGTTTGGACAGTACATTTGTTTAGGTCTGCGCAGTGTTAGGCAGCGATTTTTAATAATTATTTTTCAAAATTTCCCATGAATCTGCCTGTCTTTATGTAAGGTATTCCTGCTTTTGCAGGAAAATCATAGTTACTGTTTTTTATGAGTACAAGCAGTCTCTTATTTAACTCCAGTGCATGGTGTAAGAACTGAGTTTTGAGGATGTCTCTCATGGAAGGTTTTCTCCTCCAGGCTCCCGGCAGCACGGTAACACTCCTGGGGGCTGGGCTGTTTCTACTGGTCCTCTACCTCCTCTCCTCTGGTTCCAGGTCTGAGCCACAGGGGAAGGAGCCTCCAGGACCCAGACCACTACCCCTGCTTGGTAACCTGTTCCAGCTGGATTTAAAAAGGTTTCACCTTTCTCTCTTTGAGGTGAGATACTGTCAAATAAATATCCTGATCGTTTGAATTGATTTTTGCTAGCTTCTTTGAACCCTAACCCTACGTATTAGTCATTTATGTTATGGCTTATGTATCGTGATGCAATCATGTTAATGGCCGTAAAGTTGATCACGTCTGGGTGTGATGATAACAGGCAGTAAGTAAATATAGGTAATTAGCTAAAACTGTGTAACCCACTCCTGGGTAAGTACACCTTCGTCTATGTTCGTGAGGAGGGGAGTTCAATTGCAATGAGCAGACACAGACCAGGGTTAAAGTTACTTTAGACTTTAGTAACAAACTGTATAATTGAACCAGATGTAAATACATCTACACATGTAAAAATAAAATGGGCCCTTTGAAAATAAAATAAATTGTCCTTTAAGTTGACTTATTGTGTTTCCTTGGATTCAAATGAAAGTTCCTTTTCCAATCCTCGCTTTAAGTGTAAAGTACACTTTACACTCTGGTACAATCCTACCACAAAGCAGATAGGGCATCTGGCTCCTTCAGTGGACAGGATTCAGTGACAGAAATCAACTGGGTTGGCTCGCCATCTATTGAGATCAATGAATCTTCTTCCAGGACTTTCAAATCCAACCAAAAACTTGACCTGCATTTACAACCAGGTTATAACATGCTTTTCAGCATGTACTTCTACATGCTGAAAAGTAGTGAATACCATTCAGTTAACCAATGCAAAGTAATCAGATAGAATACCTTGAATTCAAATAAGTAGTTCAAATCACAACTGCAATAAGCTTACAATCGTATCAAAAGATAATTAGTTTGTTTCAGTATAAAGCATTGGGATAAATACTTCAAATTAGTACCTCATATGCATTTCACACATGAAAACAAACTCAGAATCAGATTTAACCTTTCAAACAAGAGTGAATGCTTATTTCAAACAAAACATCTTTCCATTCACTTGATAATTTTAAATTTACCACTCGTAGTAAAAGTACAATTAGAATATAAATCTTTCATCTTCTATCGAAATATTTCTTAGCATAAGTCCAACTAAAATATAACATGAGTGATTCAGGCTGTTAACTAACGTAAGGATGAACAGGCTAGCTTACCGAGACAGGGTTGCAACAAAACTTGATGAATTCGGCACCCGTCTTCATCAAGTACTATTCAAACGTTTACTGTCCTTTTATTAAATGTTCCAAAAAAAACTTAAGTGTCTTCATTAACTTATTCGTCACTTTTCAAGGTTCAGTCCCTCCAGAAAACAACTAAATATGGCACGTGCAAAAAAAATTATCATCTTCCTTCTCTCTCGTCTGTTTTCCAGCAACGGATGCAGCTAACGTGCATCGTGAAGTTTCAAAATAAAAGTACCTAATCATAACTTAAGGCGGTAAAAGTATCTCTTTATCAAAATTATTTTTTCAACAATGAAAACTTAATTCCTATGAACTTTCTTATCAAAATTATGATCTAACTTTATTTTTTTTAAACTTATTTTCTTAATGTATTTATCACCTGGGTTACAACTACATTTTGGCCATGCACACCATTGGCGTGTTAGGTGTCCGAAGGGGAAGGGGTTAGGCGTCATATCAGGAAAAGCACCTGATACCCACAGTTAAATAGGGTGGTGGATCAATGATGCTTGGGGCTGTTACTAGTGATTGGGGCTTGATACTAGTGATTGGGGCTGTTACTAGTGATTGGGGCTTGATACTAGTGATTGGGGCTTGATACTAGTGATTGGGGCTGTTACTAGTGATTGGGGCTTAATACTAGTGATTGGGGCTTGATACCAGTGATTGGGGATTGATACTAGTGATTGGGGCTTGATACTAGTGATCCTCTGGTTAAGATCGATGTCAGAAGGAATTCCACTAAGTATCGAGATATTTTAGCCCAAAACCTAGTTACCTCTGACAGGAGATTGATACTTGGCTGTAGATGGACGCTTAAACAAGACAATGACCCCAAACGCACAATCAATGTCAACACGGAAATGTTTGCAGGAATACAAAATCATTGTTTTGCAATCCCTCCAAAAGTGTGTAACAAACTTATTAGACTTTACAGAAAGAGTCTCAGTGCTGTTTTCCACTTCAGGGGAGGACTCACAACACACTGATTGTAGGGGTGGCAATATTTCAGAAAAACATCATACAACTCAATCAAATGATTTGTGTCAAAGAAATTGAGTTGATAAAAAAGTACATGCTACACCTTGTGTTTGAGGCCAAAAAATGACCCATTGTGTTGTGTGTTACATGTAGATTGCCATTACTTCTTAAATTGACTGTGCATACAGTCTGCACATACAGTGTGTGCATACAGTCTGTTCATACAGTGTGTGCATACCACAATGCTGTGTGCCACCTTTCTGATCCCACTGTGTGGTTAAACAGTTAAACTGCACTCAGACTGAATCTACCACTGGCGTAACTACCGAGGGTGCAAGAGGAGCAGTTGCACCAGGCCCCGTGGTGGGTGGGGGCCGTGCTTGGCCCCTATCAGAAAATTATTTTGTATTTTTATTTCATAGCACGTGTTTCTATGCTGTTATCACAGTCAGCCCTGTTAGGACAACTTGCGCCCGGTGTCACAACCATACGCCAGGGGAGTCTACTATACACAATTTGAAGTTAACGGTAAATACATGGTGTGCACCATTTACTATTGTGTAGTTTTAGCATACACCTGTACTGTAGTGGTCACTGTAAATTCCATAGTATGCTTAAACATTTAATATTTAATGTATTATTTCTAAAAGTGCACATGCTAAGTGACATTACAATACCCAAGGCGATTCAATCTTTACTCAAGGTGACGTTCCGGCGTTGTATAGCGGTTGTGTTCAGTCTCAGCAACGTTCAGGCGTTGTATAGCAGGTGCATTCGCTCATGGCGATTTTCAGGCGTTGAGTAGCAGTTATTTTCACTCATGGCGCAGGTAAAAAACATTGAGAACAATGTCTGAAACACCGTCGGCACACCGCCGTGAGCAATTCCTCACAAATGTACACATTGTCAATAAGCCGCCTACCCTGCGTGACATGGCTGTGACATCTTAAATTATGTATAAAAATGCACAGAGAAACAGACGTTAGGCAGGTGTTTGCTAGCTAGGTGATCCACATCAGTAGTTACTGTAGCTTCTCCATATTATTGGCAGTGATCACCCCTCGTAGTAGGAGGCACTATTACAACTGATCACTGTAACCGATGCGTCACCCTGAGGCATTTCCTCTTCCTCTGTTACTTCAGGACCCCCATGTACCATGGAGGTCGTAGCGATATACAGCTCTGGAAAAAATTAAGAGACCACTGCACCTTTTTCTTTCCTTTCCAAAAAAGTTGGAAAGGAAGGTTTTGAGTGAGGAACAGAAGGGTTAAAATTAAAAGACCTCTGCAAAATTGAACACTTCGTTCCTCACTCAAAATGTTCCTTTTCAACTTTTTTGGAAAGGAAAGAAAAAGGTGCTGTGGTCTCTTAATTTTTTCCAGAGCTGTGTATATATATTTGTAAACCGGGTGGTTTGAATCCTGGAATCTGATTGGGTGACAGCTGTGATTTATGAGACCGTATGGGTATGACATCACATCACATTTCACTGCTCTAGATGCATTGGTGAGCAGTTTGTAAAAGCTATAAGGCATCTCGGGGGTTTGTGGTGTATGGCCAATATACCATCTGTCTCAACATACATGCCTTTTTTTCTCTATTCATATGTTCCACAGCTGTCCAAGAAGTATGGCTCGGTGTTCACAGTTCACATTGGACCCAGAAAGGTGGTCGTTCTCGCAGGGTACAAGACGGTTAAGGAAGCACTGGTCAACCATGCGGAGGAGTTTGGGGAACGGGGCATGATCCCGGCATTCAGTGATGTAAACCAAGGACACGGTAACGTCAGGCAGCCGGTGCTCATTCATACTCTGTTGTATCCTTGACAATGGAAAGTTTAGCAGACATGCTTGGAAACTTGCTACAAACACCAGCACCAACAATTTAACAATTTTTGCTTCTTACCATTTGATGAACATGTGGGAAGTAGTAGTAGTAATTAGAGTAGGATGGATGGTTGTGTCCAACCTGATGTCTGAGCCAACATACAGTACCTTCCAAAATATCCAAAAAAACATTGGACTTATTACCTCGCTTCTACTGAAATTAAAATGGTACAGTAGAAGCCACCATCCAGCAGTGGAATGTTGGATATTTTATTTTAATATACTGACAATCAATCCAGTAAAATAACCTCATGAAGGTCGTCGGACCAAAACGTTGTTCTTAATCAATCAATTTTTGATATTAAAAGTGATGTGGACAGTGTGTTGAGGATTTTTGTTCAACAATATACTGACACTCAAAATCCATTATTGTAAGGTGACACGGGTTTTATGTTGAGAAATATTTGGAAAGAAAATGAAAAAGTAAAATATGGTGCTTGCATAAATATGCAAAACCTGTGCTGTGTAAAGTACCAGTTTACACAGTTGAAAGAAATTGAGGACACTTACCTTATCATTGGCCACCAACTTTGACCCACTGAAGTTCAAAGCTGGTGGGATATCCCGGTGTGCACTGTTGGATCAATAATCAGGAAATGGAAGTTGCAACACACAACCCAGACACTGCCAAGAAAAGGCTGTCCCTCAAAACTTAGTGCACAAACTATGATGGGACTTCTGATAGAAGCCACAGAGAGACCAACAATAACTTTAAAGGAGCTACAGAGTTCACTCACTGACAGTAAAGTACTGGTGCACCAGTCAATCGTATCAAGATCTCTATATAACACTGGCCTGTATTGGAGGGAGGCATGAAAGTATCCCTTAGTCAAAATCTACCATCTGAAAGCATTGGAGTGACCCAGCTGTTCTTTTGTGCGTTGAAATAAAGATAGAGCTTTTTGTCCAATAAGTGCTATGTGAGTAAAGATACACTCGAGTGGCTCAACAACACAATGGTAAATATCCTACATAATGGTCCAGTCAATGACCTGATCACGTTGAGCGTTTGTTAAAGCCACAAAAATTCCCCCAAATGTTTTACTGCAAATTAGTAAATTACTGTGGGACTATATTTGGGAACATACCAGTCCTGCCAAACTACTATTCAGGTAGGCATTCCCTCCCTTAGTAACACGCATCAACGTACAGTACTCAAATGCGGTAACAATGCGCACAGTTGGAACAGTTGGAACTTGCGCACAGTTGGAACAGTTGGAACTTGGCAATCTGTCTGCTGCCCATTTTTTCAATGCCAATTCAGTTGATCGATTTGAAAGATATGTTAACTGTGGATGACATGAAATATGTTCCTATATAAAAGAAAAAAATATCTATATACAAAAAAAAACTTAAACTCTCCTCCTCCAACTTTAGTAATCCCAGATTTCTGACATGTTATTCAAGCTTGGCTTCATGTATGTCTTTTAAATACAGGCTGGTGTTTATATTAAACTGGGATTTGTAAAACACATGGATTTCTGTTTAAATGTCAACCAGATCAGAATTACATTGTTTTATTGTATTTTTTGATAGGTATTATTTTTGTCAATGGAGATTCATGGAAAGAGATGAGACGCTTTACCCTGACAAACCTTAAAGACTTTGGCATGGGCAAAAAAGCATGCGAGGAGAAAATAATTGAGGAGATTGATTACCTGATTGAAGTGCTCGAAGAACACAAGGGTGAACATTTAAAGTTTCTATATCAACAACAAAACAATCCAAATTTGTGAAATCTGTACATTTTCTTTTCTGGGTGTATTTAAATGTTGTTTCCTTTATCGTAGGCAAAGCCTTTGACACAACCCAGCCAATGTATTATGCCGTTTCCAACATCATCTGCAGCATTGTCTATGGCAGCAGGTTTAAATACTCTGATCCCAGATTCAGACACTCAGTGGATCGAGTCAATGAAATATTCAAACTTGGAGGCTCTGGTTCGGTACAGGTACTTTACCAATCTTGTCACTTAACGAATGAGATTTATATAATGAAAGACTAGTCCCACTACAGACCCTGAGTGGTCTGATCCACTGCCTTTCAGTGCAGTTCTGTCACTGCAGCCAGGTGTTCAAATCCCGGTCACAGCGAAAACCCAGATGGCCAGAATGGGGTACAAAAAAAATGCACTAGAAAGACTAAACACACTTGACTAAAATTATTCAAATTAAAATCAACAGAGAAAATAGAATTCAATCCTTGTGTGCTTTATATTTTGTGAAAATAGTTGTACAACATGTTCCCATGGTTGGGCCCATTTCTGAAGTCCAAGCAACTTCTGCAGGAAAAATATAACGACAACAAGAAAGAGATATGGGAGCTTGTGAGAGGGCTGAAGGAGACTCTCAACCCTCAGATGTGTAGAGGCTTCATTGACTCATTCCTGTTACAAAAGCAGACCATTGAGGTATTGATAACATATAATTACTTGATATTCTCTAACAAGGGGGTACTCTCACACAATTTATTTTTAGAAATGTTCTTGTTCACTAAAACATGATCATTCTTTGTTTGGGTGTATAAGGAATCAGGCAATATGAACTCTCATTACCACAATAAGAATCTGGTACAAACTGTGTCCAACCTGTTTACTGCCGGTACTGACACCACATCAACAACCTTGCGCTGGGGCCTGATGCTGATGGCCAAGTACCCCAATATACAAGGTAAGGATTGATAAACACTCATACCTTGCAAACACACTTCAGGACCTTTGTACAGACTGAATGATTGTGGTAATTAATAATATTAATGTGCTACATACTGTAAACATTGGCACATTCCCCACCTCATCAGCACGTCTTTAAATTTTTGCCAGTTAAAGGAGAATTTAAATCAAATGAAAAATCTGATTGCTGAATGTTTTTTCACACTAAAAGTAGTTTATGGCTACTCCCAGAAGGTGAGTGTCTTGCCACCAGAAGATGGTGTGATTTCATCAGTTCTGTTATGAATGGCTAGATGTGGAGATTTCCAAAGAGTGGACTCTTGCTAATATGCTGGTAAAAGTCATTGCTGTATTGCATTGTATAGGGGTTGTTAAATGCAGTGTTCGGTCAGAGGCAAAGGTTCTGGAAATGTCTAGAAAAAGACTTAAGTACCATGATGTTTTCAGGTATCTGAGTTTAGAGAACAAACAAGCCTTCATGGTTTTCTTCTGTGACTTTTTTTAACATTTTGTTTTTCCACTCAAAAGCTTCTTTTTAGGTGAGGATACATAAATATGAAAAAATAGGGAAATTTCCCTTTTACAGATCCATGTTGAAGATTATTCAAATTTAATATCCACTTAATTTGCTTTGTAGACCGGGTCCAAGAGGAGATAAGCAGGGTGATAGGAAGTCGTCAGCCCTTGGTAGAAGACAGGAAGAACCTGCCCTACACTGATGCAGTGATCCATGAGACCCAGAGGGTGGGCAACATTATCCCAATGGCTCTCCCTCATGTCACCAGCAGAGACATCACCTTCCAGGGATACTTCATCAAAAAGGGGACAGATGTGATTCCTCTGCTGACGTCTGTACTGCAGGACAAGAGCAAATGGGAGACTCCTCACACATTTAACCCCGCCCACTTTCTGAATGAGAAAGGTCAATTTGTCAAGAGAGATGCTTTCATGCCCTTCTCTGCAGGTGAGCTCAACTGCTGTTTGCTTGTTTTATTGATACGTCATCTAGCAACTATCAGCATTCTCCGCCATGAATTAGCCCAAAGGGAGATGTTGGGATGGCAGTGTGGGTGACATGTCGATGTCAATTTCAGTATTGTTCTTTTTCTCAACTTTAGGAACCTATTGTCAGGGCCGGTTCTAGACTGAAGTCAACACTTAGGGCCCCCAACCGCTAGGGAACCCCTGACCGCTAGTGAGCCCCTGACCGCTAGGGAACCCCTGACCGCTAGGGAGCCCCTGACCGCTAGTGAGACCCTGACCGCTAGGGAGCCCCTGACCGTTAGTGAGCCCCTGACCGCTAGTGAGCCCTTGACCGCTAGGGAACCCCTGACCACCAGGGGAGAAGGGGCCCCAAATCAGATTTTGCTTAGGGCCCCCAAAAGGCAAGGGCCGGCACTGTCTATAGTATTGTTACAAATCTAGTGTCTCATGTTGTCTTCCTCCCATCCAGGTCGTAGGGTGTGTCTCGGGGAGAGTCTGGCCAGGATGGAGCTCTTCCTCTTCTTCACCTCCCTCCTGCAGCATTTTCGTTTCTCTCCTGCTCCAGGGGTAACAGAGGATGATCTGGACCTCACACCCTCTGTAGGATCCACACTCAGTCCTTCACCACACCAGCTGTGTGCTATGAGCCAAGTCTGAGATGGGCGTCCAGTTCAAATGCCGATTACAAACTATACCCTCAACTTTAGACAAATATAGGACTATGCTTCGAAATGATTGTTTCTGATTATGAGTTAATAAAACAAAAACTTGTTGGTCATGCACATGTGTACAGCAGGTACGGCAAAGTAATATTTTGTAGCTTCTAACAGTGCAGTAGAATAGGCATAGAGAGCTATTCATTTAAATAAGTTTTGTGGTAGACATTTCGTGATTCCATAGTACAATTAAATCATATTGCTTATTCTAAATATAATTAAGTAATTCAGTAAGGCCATTTTGTGTTTCGGCTCTGCTCACTTGTACAGGATTTGCCTACAGAAGATAGGTATAGCTTTGGCTAACTTCTCAAGGCCTGTAGACATCTTGTTATGTTGTTGCCAAAGTTCGCAACAACATGCATGGGAGGGTGAAACAGTGGGCTGTACTGAATGTATATAGACCTGAGCTCAACCTTCAATGAAGAGCTCTTGACCTGACTCTGCTGAGAGTGTTGTTAACTGCTCCAGGTTTGCAAATCTTGAATAAAGCTTTACTTGTGAAAATAATCTACAGTCTCTGTGCCTTTCCCATTTAGTGATTTCCACAGCAGTTTCCTCCATTAGTCGTTTTTTAATCCATGACGCTTCTTCTTTCTGACCTGCTGTCACACACAAAATCCAAACTATCCTGCTCCTATTCAATCTAACCAACTTAACTTCTCCTAGAACGTCCTGCATATCTCAGTGACAAAATGTGTATTTCTTAAATGTGTTCTTATCCACAAAACTCAAACTCACAACAAATGGTTTCCATCGCCAGGACAGCTCTTAAATGTCCTCCATGACGAGGCCCCAAAGAAAGGCAGCTGTGCCCCTGCGGGAAGCTCGCAGCTTTCTTTGTGGCTGTTGGTGCTATGCTGATTCAACGAGTGTGGGAGTGCATTTGCACCACAATGCATTTCAAATTGAAGTTTTAGAATATAAAACATAATGATTAATGAATTGAATTACGTTTGTAATTTCCACTTTACAATTTCAAAATGAATTTGCCCCAAACATAAATGTGTCAGCCCCTTGATTTTGCTGTCAAACATAAGTTACATGAGCCTTTTCTGTTATGAAAAGATGATTGTCCTACTGTGAGAAACGCGATCGAATTAAGATACATCATCTGTTGTCACTGGTAGACACCGTTGATACGAGTCCCTCCACTACATCAGAATATATTAGAATCAAACACACTCAAAAGACTGTTACTCTGCAATTCTTTTCAGTGTTCAAATTAGGGTGTAGAAACGGAAAGTCTCTCAGGGCCGTGATAATACTGTAAACTAGTTAATGATCTGATATAGGCTTGGCAGAATAATTTAACGTTTTTCAGAATGCCCAGTCCCTCCCCCTCACTTCCTCTATATAAGGGAAGCCTCCATGGGCAGGCGGCTCTGTGAGCACAAACGTCTTTGTGTTCTTGTGGTGTATGATCACAAGCGGTGTGTGTAAGTGCCAAGTTCAATGATGTATCCTATGGAAGGTTTTCTCCTCCAGGCTCCCGGCAGCACGGTAACACTCCTGGGGGCTGGGCTGTTTCTACTGGTCCTCTACCTCCTCTCCTCTGGTTCCAGTTCTGAGCCACAGGGGAAGGAGCCTCCAGGACCCAGACCACTACCCCTGCTTGGTAACCTGCTACAGCTGGATTTAAAGAGGCTGGGCGACACTCTCTATGAGGTCAGACATTTTTCAAGCGTTCCCGCTTTAGCTATTCAATTTCAAGATATTTCTTTTCACGCCTTGAAGTCTGACAAATGAGATTGTTTAAAGACGGATATACCCTGTATCATTTCACAATCGATAATGAGTTTAAGGACCAACGTACATATCCCAAAAAACATTTCAGAGATGATTTGAAATGGCATTTTAAAATGCCCTTTGTTGTTACTGTTCTTAGAAACGGATAAAAATAATTGCAGAACAAATGATAGATTTTTTATTATTGGTAATAAAGACCCCTCCTCACTCATTTACAGCAATGGTACTCTTACCTTTGGATTGATATATTTGTTGTTACGCATCGTACAAAAAAAACATCCATCCTGTCTCAAAGACTGAATCTAGAATGTTTTAATGATTTTTTCATCACACATACAGTATAGGGAATTATGAGAAAAATAATGGGAGTATTTCATGCCCTTCAGGAAGTTTAAAATTATGAAGATTTTAATGACCACTCACAATATTTATATTATCAGTCATTCATATCTGGAATAAGATTAACACAAACTTGTATGTTAAACACTGACAAGATAAGTTGTCATCCATACACATTTTTCCAGGACATATAGCCTAATTTTGGTTAGACATGATTTTGAGTCCCAATTTCCATCTGTAGATGTTCTGTAGATTGTAATACAACCATGCTTCCAAAAACGGGACACGGCGTAAAATGCAAATAAAAACAGAATGTAATGATGTGCAAATCATTTATCCCTATATTTAATTGAAAATAGTACAAAGACAACATATCACATGTTGAATCTGAGAAATGTTATTGTTTTTGGAAAAATACATGCCCATTTTGAATTTGATACCAGAGTAATCGAGCTTTAGAGACTTGGACCCGAGAGCTCAAAACGATGTGACTTTATTCCATGACAAGCAACCACCACTTTCATTAGTTCACATAACACAGATCCTTTTATAGACAAAGTTTGGCTTAAGCAACCAAGGATGAACATCCAATTCTCTCTGTTACACCAGCAACATGTTTCAAAAAAGTTGGGACAGGGCCATGTTTACCACTGAGTTGCATCACCTCTTCTTTTAATAATACTCTGTAAGCATTTGGGAACTAAGGAGACCAACTGCTGTAGTTCTGAATGTGAAATGTATTCCCATTCTTCTTGATATAGAATTTCAGCTGCTCAACAGTTCGGGTTGTCCTTTGTCGTATTTTGCGTATCATAATGCGCCAAATGTTTTCAATGGGTGACAGATCTAGACTGCAGACCAGTTTAGCACCCAAACTCTTTAACTACGGAGCCATGCTGTTGTAATATGTGCAGAATGTGGTTTGGCATTGTCTTGTTAAAATAAGCAAGGTCTTCCCTGAAAAAGACATTGTTTGGATGGCAGCATATGTTGGTCCAAAACCTGTATATATTGTTCAGCATTAATGGTGCCTTCACAGATGTGCAAGTCACCCATGCCATGTGTACTAATCCACCGCCATACCATTACGGTTGCTGGCTTTTGAACTGTGTGCTGATAACAAGCTGGATGGTCCCTCTCCTCTGTAACACGGAAGACACGGCATCCATGAACCCCAAAAATAATTTCACATTATGATTCGTCAGACCACAGGACAGTTTTCCACTTCACCTCAGTCCATCTTAAATGAGCTCGGGCCCAGAGAACACGGTGGCAGTTCTGGATCTTATTTATATATGGTTTCTTCTTTGTATGGAAGAGGTTTAACTAGCATTTGTGGATGCAGCGACATACTGTGTTCACAGGCAATGGTGTTCCTGAGCCCATGCAGTGATTTCCACTACAGAATCGTGTCCGTTTTTAATGCAGTGTCGTCTGAGGGCCCAAAGATCATAGCCATCCAATATTGGTTTTCGGCCGTGTCCCTTGCATACAGAGATTTCTCCGGATTCTCTGAGTCTTTTAATGCTATAATGTTTCGTAGATGATGAGATCCCCAAATTTATAGCAATTTTATGTTGAGAAACCTTATTCTTAAATTGTTCTGCTATGATGAGTGGTGAACTCATCCTCACTTCTGACAGACCCATCCTCTCTGGAATTATCTTTTTGTACCCAATCATGTTACTGACCTGTTGCCAATTGACCTAATTAGTGGTGTGATATTCAACCAGGTTTGTTTTTTAGCATTACACAACTTTTCCAGTGCCCCTGTCCCAATATTAGTACACAACTTTTCAAGTGCCCGTCTCAACATTAGTACAAAACTTTTCCAGTACCCGTCCCAACATTATTACACAACTTATGTTGCCTCAATCCCAACCTTTTCGAACCAAACTTTCAATTAACTGTTGATAAGCCACTGCATGCTACTGCAAGCATATTGTTAGGATCATGTTTAGAATAAGGTTTAGGGTAAGGGTTAAGGTTAAGGTTAGGATAATGGTTAAGGTTTGGGTTAGTAGATAGACAGTTAAAATGTTACTGATAGACAGTAAATAATCTATAGAGCATTTACACAAACACTTTAACCACTCTCAAAATAAAGTGTTACCTGAATTTTCCAAAGAGGTCCAGTTTGGTCGATAAGACATCAGTGGTGCACCACACCACCTCCAAGACCAAATAATGCAATGGGGGGCACGTGAAGGGTCACACTGAAGGTCACCAGGGAATGCCAGGTGCCCACACGGCTTGCAGTGAATAACACTGGTTCACGGATTTCAATCAATCAATCATATGTATTTATATAAAGCCCTTTTTACATCAGCAGTTGTCACAAAGTGCTTTTACAAAACACCCAGGTTGATTTGACTGCTAATAAACTTGCTTTTTGGCAACACTTCCTGTTCCACAGATGTCTAGGAAATACGGCTCAGTGTTCACAGTTCACATTGGACCAAAAAAGGTGGTGGTTCTCGCAGGATACAAGACTGTCAAGGAGGCACTGGTGAACCATGCGGAGGAGTTTGGAGAACGGGGGATTGCTTCTGTATTCAGGGAACTCCAACAAGGACACGGTAATGTGAAGTTACTTACTGGTGCTCACTCCCACTGCCTTGCTTCCCTGCCAATGGGAAGTGAAGCAGGCATGCTCTGTGCTAATAGTGTAAACACTGCCAACTCGATGGATTATGGTCATCTGTGTGGCTGGATGTCACAAATAATCAACAAAGAAATTACAATTATACTATTTTCTCTTGGTTTTATGAAAAAATGAAAAGATTGATTTTGTTTAGAACCTTCTGCTTCCATTAGCCTGGCTTTTTATATTTTTTTATTTTTACAGTTTTTCTCAGCTCCCAATTTAAAAAATGTCCAATTCGCAATTATATCCCTGCCTCGTCATTGGTTGTGGAGAGTTGAAAATTGGCTCTTGATTTTATAAGACATTCAGCTTATTAACTAACACCCTACTTATTAACTAACACTCTACTTATTAACTAACACCCTACTTATTAACTAACACTCTACTTATTAACTAACACCCTACTCGCGCAACCAGTACGTTCTTGGAGGAGCAGGACAAGACACAGGAGCACTGACTGACATCCAACCCAACTGTCACAACCAGTTGTCCTTCAATTACTACACTAGAATAAAATTGTTTTATTTCATTTTTATTCAGGTATTTCATTCGCCAACGGAGATTCGTGGAAAGAAATGAGACGCTTTGCCCTGACAAACCTTCGAGACTTTGGCATGGGCAAAAAAGTGAGCGAGGAGAAGATAATTGAGGAAGTTCGCTACCTAATAGAAGTGTTTGAAGAACACAAGGGTAAACTTCTTATGTCAACAACACAATCAAGTCAAGTGTACCTTTTCTTTCTCAGTTTATTATATTTGTATTGCTTTATATCAACAGGTGAAGCCTTTGACACAACCCAGCCAATACATTATGCCATCTCCAACATCATCTGCAGCATTGTCTATGGCAGCAGGTTTGAATACTCTGATCCCAGATTCAGACACTCGGTGGATCGAGTCAATGAGAGCCTCCGGCTTGGGGGCTCTGCTTCAATAGAGGTATTGCTCTGTGCTTTTCATGTTAAATTTGAGGCAACTCATGCTGCACTAAGTCCAAGTAACACAGTGGCCTCCAGAAGAATTGTACCACTTCTTGCTCATTTGCTTGATTTGATTCATCAGAGGACCTTGTTTAATAAAAAACCTACATAAAGATTATTCGCAAATTCCTATAACCCTGTGGGAATTTCTATGTTCTCTGGCAACCCATTTTCTGCTCATCTTTGCCAAGGCGGCCACTGAATACACAGAGAAAATAAAAGTTCATAATTTGTATTCATGTGGAAATAGTTGTACAACATCTTCCCGTGGCTCGGTCCGTTATTTGAGTCCAAGACCCGTATGTTTAAAAATGATGCCGACAACAAGAAGGAGATCCGTGACCTGGTGATGGAGCTGAAGAAGACTCTCAACACACAGATGTGCAGAGGCTTCATTGACTCATTCCTGGTCCGAAAGCAGACCTTGGAGGTATTACAGTTGAAAACATGTAATTCATTTTAAGTAATAACTAATTAACACTCATAGACAGTTTAATATACACACATTTTTAAATAAGGAATTGTTCTTGTGGAGTCAACTACTGTTTGTGAATCTTAGGAGTCGGGCAACTCAAACTCTCATTACCACATTGAGAATCTAATACAAACGGTGGCCAACCTCTTTACTGCCGGCACGGACACCACAGCGACAACCATGCGTTGGGGTCTGATGTTTTTGGCCAAGTACCCCCATATACAGGGTAAGGACTGATGAACACACATTCCAGACAAACTCATCTGACAAACACAGCTGGACCTTTGTACAGACTGTGCATGACTGGAGTGTCAGACAATTATTACAGGACCAGCTGTAAACATTGTCCAACTCTCCAACCCCAACTACAGGTCTCTGAAAAGGAGCCAAAGCAAAGGGCAATGTAACTTTTTTCAATCTATGGTTAGTGTTTTGCTGTTCGGTCTGCGTCCAGTTATCTAAAAGCTCAACATTCCAGTAGTTTAGAGATGAGGAGTGGAGAGGTGAAGCCTCTCCACTCTTGTTGTGATGTTGGTTAAATATGTTATATTGGTTAAACCAGATCATGAGAAAAACAACAAGCTGTACTGTGTCACCAAATCTGTAGCTAGATTGCAAGAACATTATAATACAGACGTGAAAAAGTATCTACACTCGGTGGAATTTGTCTTTTTAAAACATTTTGGTGTATTGATATGTAATCTTCACTTCTAGTACTATTGACTGATAACGGTAACCTAATTTAAAACACTGAAATATACTATTTGACTGGTGGACAAACTTATCTGCTTAATATTGTTTACAAGAAGTTTCACATTTCTTCACAGATTATTGTTTTTCTTGACCAATGGAAAACATAAGTGATACTTTAACATATCTGTGTTAATGATCATTCATACTGAATTGTAACTTTGTCCCTTTCTGTTCTTATACTTCACAGACCGGGTCCAAGAGGAGATAAGCAGGGTGATAGGAAGTCGTCAGCCCTTGGTAGAAGACAGGAAGAACCTGCCCTACACTGATGCAGTGATCCATGAGACCCAGAGACTGGCCAACATTTTTCCGGTCTCTCTCCTTCACGTCACCAGCCGAGACATCACCTTCCAGGGATACTTCATCAAAAAGGGGACAGATGTGATTCCTCTGCTGACGTCTGTCCTACGGGATGAAAGCGAATGGGAGACTCCTCACACCTTTAACCCCGCCCACTTCCTGAATGAGAAAGGTCAATTTGTCAAGAAAGACGCATTCATACCCTTCTCGTTAGGTAAGTCCCTCTTGGTAAGTCCCTGATCTTTGTTTCCTTGATACTATCATTCAGCAATAGTTAACTAAATCAAATCTCATTCTATGGTGCTTACTGGCCCAAAGAGTTTTGGGGGGATGAAAGTGTCAATATTTGTACCAGTATTGATATTTGTCAACCATAGGACATTACAGTATCGTTCCAGATCTAGTGTCTCATGTTGTCATGTTCCTCTTCTAGGTCGTAGGGTGTGTCTGGGGGAGAGTCTGGCCAGGATGGAGCTCTTCATTTTTTTTGCCTCCCTCCTGCAGCGTTTTCGTTTCTCTCCTCCTCTCGGGGTAACAGAGGATGATCTCGACCTCACACCCTTGGTGGGGATAACCCTCAATCCTTTACCTCACCAGCTGTGTGCTGTGAGCCGGGTCAGAATGACATTCTGAGCCATGTATCTTTGACAAACTAGATTCTTAACATTAGAAAAACACAGGACTGCAAAGTCATTGTTGCTGAACATAGAAAGAAATTAAATTTATATCTGGTTTAAATTGTATTGCACCAAAATTGCAGAATGAGCTATCATACGCCATTCAGACCAGCCATGCAGTATAAGAAGCTAACATACTAATGACAAAGAAATTACAAATTGGTCATATCCCAAACGTCTTCATAGAAAAAGTAATCACAGTTAATGAATTTCGTATTTTCAAAATATATGACAATTTGTACGTATTAAAATAAAGTATTATGCAATGTTCTGTGAAAGTCTCTTTTATATAGGTAGATATTAATAGATTTTGTTTTCAGCGGTGTTAAAATCCATATTAAATGTAGTGTAGCTGGGCACAGCCAGAACACAAGACATAACAACATAAACAGCACCTTGGCGACGGTCTTGGAGGTAGCTCGTCGAAGGGGGACTACTTCCGGGTGTCAGTTAGAATTATAGAGATATCTACGTATATGTCTACATATATGTCTACATATGTCTACATATATGTCTACATATATCTACATACATGTCTACATATATCTACATACATGTCTACATATATCTACATATATTTCTACATATATCTACATACATGTCTACATATATCTACATATATGTCTACATATATCTACATACATGTATATGCACACAGCAGCTATTGTTTTAAAACCATGAAATTAGGTATACCACTGTGTTCTTTGGACACATTGCGTTTGATATATGATAAATGATAAATGTAGGATTGGCTTCTCTGTGTAAGGACAGATTTTGGCGAGGGTAAACTGTCACATTTTGTCCAACACATTTATTCCGGACAAGGATTATCAGCTTCAGACCAGGCACCTCAAAATGCTTCAAAACTGAATTTTCTGATAGTGAATATGAGCTATTGTTCATTCACACATTTATTGTAATAATGTCATAGAACCCTGTAAAAAAGAAAATGCTACAGTACAAGATATTGACATGCTCATGTTATTAGACAATTATTAGACAATGGAGAATGTTTTACATGTGGTTGTTGATATTGATGTTGCTCTTGTTGCTGAAACAGCACTCTATCAATACATTTTGCATTCTTGCCTTAACATATTATACAAAGTGAGTAACTTAAATATCATCACATTTGAGTGTCTCACAATACATTACCGCTTCATTACATAACACATACTGTACAACTCGAAAGAAAACTGAATTACTCAACAATCCTGGATACCAAGGATAGACAACCCTGATTCTGGAGTTCCGCACGCAATTTTTATTTGTTTATTTAGCCTACCTGGAAGACCAGGTATGTTGAATTTAGATAAAATAAATCACTGATTGTTGTGTTTTGTTGGAACAAAATTCTGCATTTCTGAGGTACTTCTGGAACAGGGTTGCCTACCCCCTGATGTATTCCATATCATACTTAAAAAGAAATCGATAAATTGTCATAAATGTTTGTTTTATTATGGCAGGATATTTGGCAAATTATTTTGTGGGTAAGGTATAAAAAAGTATGAACTGACTGAGACTTATATCCAAAATCTTGATACCTAAAAATATTTTACACTCTAAAATAAGAAAAACTGTTCCATGAGGATTCTTCAGCTGTCCTGCTGGGAGAACAATTTTTCACCCTGGAACAAAAAGTGTTCTTCCTAGAACAAAAAAACTTTCCCCCACAGAGACAGCCAAGGAACCCTAAGGGAACCATTTTTTTTTGTGTAGATAATATACAGTATCTGTCGTATCTAACCCATTATCTATCAAGCTCATCTTATATGCAATCGTATTAAAGAGAGCATTTGACTGCACCCATAGGACAACCCCTTGATAAACCATATTTGGTTTCTGGTAGATCAAGTTTGGGTCAACTAATTTCATTATGGGTTAGACTTGACACCAAAAGGAGTGTCAAGTCTAGCCAAATAACACTTTAGTAATCCTTCTTCTAGAGTCAACTTTGGAGCCAGAAGAAAACTTGAGTCACTGATTATGTAACCCATAGAGTTGACCAGGCACCTAAAGGTGCAGTGGTGTTAACATTGGGTAAAGAAATAAGAAGTTGTCAAATATTTACAAAAGCAATGTTTGAAATCTTTATGTGTCCAATCAAATCTAATTCACTTTCCGGGAGTAACAGTAGGGTCTTGTCTTACAGTACAGTTCAGCTTCCTGAGAATTAACTGCCACCTTATACACAGGCATTTTGCTTCTCGAATTTACCAAAGCTGTGTACAATTTACAGTAGTAAAGTACACACTACTCGTTCTCTAGATGCTACCTGAAAATGTTTTAAAAGTAGGTAGAAATACTGCCTCTACATACGTAGATGGTCACTTTTGTCCAGATGTTGACTAGTCCCATCATGGGGTCATCAGGTTAAATCCACACTGGTCCAGGCACAGTGTGTTTTGGTCACTGCTATGTGCAGTAGAAGGCCTGTTAAGGTGGTGCTGTGGAGACCTGTGGCCCCAGTTGTTGGATGGTGTGGGGAAGTCCTTAGGCTCCAGTAGCTGGATGATGTGGGGGAGTCCTTTGGCTCTAGTTGTTGGATGGTGTCAGGGAGCCCTTAGGCTCCAGTTGTTGGATGGTGTGGGGGAGTCCTTTGGCTCCAGTTGTTGGATGGTGTGGGAGAGTCCTTTGGCTCCAGTTGTTGGATGGTTTGGGGGAGTCCTTTGGTTGCAGTTGTTGGATGGGGTGGGGGAGTCCTTAGGCTCCAGTTGTTGGATGGTGTGGGGGAGTCCTTTGGCTCCAGTGTTAGGCCCCAGGGTAATGCAGCAGACAGGGCTAATGCCTAATATCATGTGTTTTTCTGTAATTTGTGACCAATCTAGTCTGGTCTGTTGAATCTTTTCAGAAATGATTCTTTACTTTTCATTGATTTACAGTAAATACCTTAAGAACGAACCTCCAAAAGCTTTGTTCCATGGGGTGTACTGAAACAAATAAAAAACAATACAATTTTTGTTTTGTTCTACTTGACTCTACTTTTTGTATTTCAATTATAATGCAACGGGTAGAAATACATTGCAGTGTTTCCACTGAAGGTTGATATTGTTTTTGTCCACTGTACCAGCAGCAAAAAAATGCATTGCTTTGTAGGTATAGCATCTAAAATCCCAGAGATATTGGAATTGCAATTTAAAGTTCCATCTGGACACATTCCTCTTTTTAAATTAGTGTTAATGTACTTTGCGACTTATTATCTCCTTTGTAGAATACAGGTTCTCCCAGATTTATTTCAGAATGCCGTACATGTGGCCTTCGCACTGAGCCTGACTTGACAGTAGGCAGATCACTGGATGAGAAGGAGCATCCAAGGCAAGGATCAGTGGGACCGCTGGACTGCAACATACCTCGGGTCACTTCTTCTGTCCTGAGCCTCAACCTTTTGGCATGAAAGAGACGTAGCATAGCAATGCATTATAAGGGTATTCAAACAATGCACAGAGTATGATGGAACATTTCACAATAAACGACAAGGCGAAGCATCGAGGTTCTTCGGCCATAAGTACAATCGACCATGTGTACAGTTAAGGACTAATTAGGACAAACAGTTCATCCACGAAGACAAAGAACTGCCAAAAAAACGCACACACATCCAAGACAGTGTGTGCTGTTCAGTCACTCACCCCGGAGACAGCGAAATCTGCAAGAACAAAGTAAAATATAGTTGTGTACAGGTTGATTTAAATATATTTACATATATTTGTTGAATAGAAAAATGAATGAAAAATGCTAACAATATCATCTATGTTAGTCTGTTAATCAGTACAGTGTTATTCAGCCAAGAAAGACTGTAGAAAAGCTACTGCATATCCTGTTAGAAACTGATGCATTCCCATGGAAAACTCAGAACAACCTCCGAATCTTTTCAATTGATGGATGTAGCCCTCTGATCTGACACTTGATGACACTATGAGTTGTCTCTTACTTTTCTTTTGTCATATGAGAGGGTGAGGCAAAATCCTAGATATGAGAGGGTGAGGCAAAATCCTTGATATGAGAGGGTGAGGCAAAATCCTTGATATGAGCCAAAGTTTCTGACATCGTCATTTCAAAGGCTCCCTGAATAAACGTCTCTCCACTCTGGTAACTCAGTAGCAACCGGCCAGGCTGTCGCAATCCTTTGAAAGCCAAATAGACTTTGGTGGACGTCCTAACCCTCTTGCACTTTCAGGGTGAGTGAAAAATGCTACGCTGATTAATTGAATACCAATACCAGACATGTCTGCGCCAAACACATGTAAACTACGAGAGCAGCCAATGCAAGTCAATCCCTCCTCCGTAAAAAGTGAAATGGTATCTGACCAACGTTCTGTGTTTAAATATATAGCATATTTAATGCAGGTATAGGGTTTATATTGCTTGGGTGTGTCCATAAAGGCACCCTGTGTCCAGAGTGCACTCCCTTTGACCACTTCCCAGCGGAAATAGGGCTCAGTTCCAATCCGTCTCACCTTTATTGTTGTCAGCCCAGAGTTCCTCCAGGGACACGTCGTTCTGTCGGTTGCCCAAAACAAACGCCAGGAAAGAGAGGATCAGGGCATCCAGAATGCCGATGACGGCCAGTATGTAAGCCCAGCGGACCGAGCACTTCCCCAGGGCGTACTTTCCGGTCTTCTCCCCACACAGTTCCTGCACCACCTCTGCGTCCCATCCGTCCGGAAAAATGATACAGCCGAACACCAAGCACACAGCTGTGTGTGTGGGGGGGGGGGGGGGGGGCAAGAGGATGTTAGGACCTGTGATGCATGTTGATAAACGTGGCCGCAGGGTTCAAATTGCTCTAACTTGAAATAACGTTGGAGAGGAGAGAGACATGAAAGAGATGTCACACATCAAATTTGTCCGCCTTGGTTATTAGGTGTATACTCCGGACCTTCACTGACTCATTGAACATGACATGAGCACTCCAGAGAGGTGTAAAAAAGAAAAGACCCAAATCGGTGTTAATGATAATCATAATAATTGCTTTACACTCCGGACTGTAAAACAGTCCTATCAAAAATCAGAGCCCGAAAATATACTGCAATGGTTCACCCCAAAGTAGTGAGTGCATTTTAAAGTTCACTCCAGTTTTTGAGTGAGGGATTGATTAGATAACTCCAGGGTAGACTGGCTGATACACTGTAGCCTGTTACTGATTGTAGCCTGTTACTGATTGAAGGGTTAGTGAGGATCCATTCTGAATGTTTCTTCAAGCAAACCTCTCAGAATTGAAAGGGGTTGAACTGTTAGGGTTGTGTTACTCAGCTGCTGTAACCGCAAAGCTATCTGACCCCCCTGCACTTCAGCGGTGTACTAACTAGATTTCTCCCTCACCTCACCAGTCAGTTGGCCTTCATTCCCACTCCCCCCCTTCCGTTTATCTGGCTTCCAGGTTGAAAATCATTGCACCGCAAATATCTGGTTCTGAGAAACCAAAGCCAAGTGCTTTGAAGTTATAATTTTTTCTCTTTCCAACTCTGTTTCTAATCCTAACCCCTCCCATAAGATTTTTCGGAACTTGTACAGAATACTTCAAAGGCAGCAGCGATGGAAAGGAGAGAGGAGAGGAGAAAGGAGGAGAGGAGTAAAGAGAGGAGAAGAGGGAGATGAGCTACAAAGACTAGAGCAGGCCCGATTTGACATTCTTTCACACGCGCACACACACACACACACACACACACACACACAGACACACATTCCTCTTCTCCCCGCTTTGTTTGATTTCAGTTTCTTTTTACCTCCAAACCTCCTAACTAAATAATAAACTCAGAAAGACTCCCAATTAAAAGAGAGAATTCAGTAGCATTTTGAAGTGTGTGCTAGCATGTTCAGTTGAATAGTTGGTGTTTAAAACAGCTCTGGCCATGTAATGGAGGTCAATGAGCCCTCTGGGAATGATGGACCCAGCATACATTGGTGTTTATTCGCAGACCTATCATCTTGATGCCTGAAGGTAGGTCTCTTGGCAGGCGGAATCTGGATCATTCAACATATTCTGTAGCCGTGACTCAACAGGCTAGAGAAACCATCAAAACGCTCTTTATCTTTTCATTGAATTAATTTGGCTCCCAATGAGTTTGATGGAAAAAGCAGTCGATCAAGTGTTCTCCCACTAATTCCATATGGTTATCATCAGCATTTAAAACATGCTACACTGTCACTGTTCAATCACATTCCCTGTCTCTCTCTCTCTCTCTCACTGTCTCCCTCACGGAGGCAAGAGAAGTTCAGAAATGAGGAGAATGGCAAATAAAAACGCAGACTTTGGCCTGTCGGTGTGAATGTTTAATTAAAACACTAGAGAAATCTAAGGGGAAAATACAGTTTTTTTATTCCTCTCCTGGAGGAAAATTCAATTACTAACAAAGCTATTTCTGTGATTTGGCAACCAGGCAAGCAACCCAGTTCTGATACCTCCCTTGCTGTATAACTGCAGTTAGAGGTCATTTTGCAGTGTAATAACATTTCAGTCCAACTGCTTAAGTGTGGACTGCAGTTAAACGCTGGGTTAGGGCTGATGCTGGGAAATTCTCAAGACTGGACATTTAACATGTAATAAACAACGTGTGACATACAAACATATAGCCCTATGTGTCTAACAAATGTGTCTAACATATAGGCCTATTTGCATAACATATGTGTCTAATATATGTGTAAATATCAATAATAAATCAACATCAGAAGCCGACTGCCACTTCATCCTAAACCAAATATTAAATAAGGGAACTTAAATGAACAATTCACACAACCTGTTTATCCTTATTTAATCTACGTAATGAAAAACTTTTGTAACACCAAATGCCCCCAAGTGAAGAAGTGACCCAACCCTCAACTGGCTGAGCCACATTAAGCTGCTGAGAATGCTACCGAACACCTCCTGTTTCGCTTACATCGCTGTGGAGATGTTTTGGCCTGGAGGTCCATTTATAGCACAACTGCTTTAACACAGCAACACATGCAGATGTTTTAGCACTAACTAACATTTACCGCTGTCCGGCCATCTAAAATTGGTTTGGGTCTGGACGCTCACTAGGCCGCTTCAACATTTGAAATGTTCTCTGTTTCAGACTCGCTCGTGCATTTACAAAGGGAAAACACATTTCTAAAATCTTAGAGACCAGCGATGGTGCACAGTTTTCAAGGCTTTTTCTTTCAATTTCTGTCTGCAATCCCTCCATCACTCACTTGTTGTGTTTGCAATGAAATGTGTGATTATTTTCCTGTGGCTGTCCAGTCTATTTTTCTTTTCATTTTTTTACGTTTTATATAGATTATATTTATAGAGAAATCAACTAAGACCCACGTCTCTTAAAACTCAGCCCTGTACTACAACAATAAAAACACATACACAATGGAAATAAAACATTAAGAGCAACAATCACAATTGACAATAGAAATATAATCCATAACTATTTTTAAATGTCTTATAGGCACTAAAACATTTTACTGAAGATCACTCTGAATGGCATTCTATGAGTGTGGGGCAAACTATTCAAAAGCAGTTTTACCCAGTTCTGAATAGGCCCGCGATATCTCCAGCAATATCCAGTCTTTAGAGAGTGTTTGGTAACTGCGGTTAATTCAACAAATTTTCTCTGTTATATTGTTAGGAGGTTTTTGCGTGACAGCCTTATATAAAGACATTAACCAATGTTTGGCCCCTCCAGACCCTTAGTCAATTGAACATATAACAGACAGTGATGAGTGCGAAAATTTGCACCAGTGAGAAAACGCAAGGCCAAATGAAAGACCGCATCCAGAGACGTGAGTCTAACACAGTTGCAGAGTGCCTGTCAAATTACTTAAGGGGGTGTTTTCTCGTTCTGCTGTTCTGGAAAAAGAGCTCAGAAACAGACAGAATGGAGAAAGATGGGCAGTTCAGAGAGCTTGTCATATCAGCTCAGTAAGAAAGACAGAGAGAAAACATGTATTTCTTTTTCTGTCTGTCGGTTGTCATCTAATCTTTCGGTCCATGATATAACTGGGTCATTCCATTAAAAGGAGTGACTTTTCAGTCCCTTAGGTAATTTAAGAAGCATTGTGCACAAATAATGAATTTTAAAAGCCTTTTGTATTCAACCAAGTGCCCTTGTAAGTAAGTTATTTATATATGAATAAAAGCCTTGCTGATGTACCAGAACTTTCTTCCATCAATGCTGTGTCACTTCTAGGAAGGTGACACACACCTTTTCACTTATTCCCAACATGTCTCCAGCTTTCACCGTCATTCTAAAGCCCTAGTTGTTTTTGTTGCTTTGACAGTCATTTATGAGATTCTTTCTCATTTCATGTGGTAAATCATTGATTTGCATTTGCTCCAAAAAAACACCCAACCTAACTGTGCCATAGAGACAATTTTCAGGCTTCTGTGCCTCATTTAGAATTCAGCCTCCTGGTCACAATGACACAGCAGTACATTTTCTGTTGAATATTTAGGGTTCAGTCTGAGTTATGCAAACTGAAAGAGCTGGTTAGCTCAGCAACGGCAAACAACCTAACCAACCCAGGCAGCCCCCTAAAGTGGACTACCAATGTACGCCTACCATAACGACAAAAAAACAAACCCATGGATCAGCAACACTCTAGGAAGTAGCCGTGGAGGTGCCAGTCACTACAATCCCCAGAAGACTTCCCCAGCCCAACTGCAGAGGCTGGACTGCAAATTGCAACAAACTAAAAAGTACCTAAAAGAGCCTACACTACTATGGACAGATGACAGGAAGATTAACGTGTACCTGAGTGATGGCAAGCAGAACATGTGTGGAGGTCGTTTTATGTCTTCGGCATGTACGTCTTCTGCTGGAACTGGCTCACTTAGGTCCTAACTGCTGACCTGACTGCTGACGTGAAGTGTCCAGAAACATCTTGTCTGTCCAGACTCCACTGAAACACTAAAGCCTTTATCATGCAGCAAGACAATGATTACAAACACAATTCCATTTTGTACCTACCAAGGTGTTCTCAACGCACCAAACTAGAAAGTTACAGGTTGGCCAAGTCAATCACCTAATTCTAATGTATTTGAATTAGGTAATTGACATCACATCTTGGCGAAACTGAAGGCAAAACTCCCCGAACCAAACTGTAACCAAAGACGACTAGGCCAAGCTGAGCAGCGCCAGGGAAGACACCACCTGCTGATGCCTGTGGGTCATCAATCATTGTATGCAAAGCATATGTTACTAAAGTACTAATAATGACTACCTTATTATGTGTAATTGTAATCTGTCCAAATCACTTTGGCACCCTAAAATGGGGGCACGATGTACAAAACGTGCTATGAATGGTTCATTCGATTATGGACGAGAATACGTCCAAAATTAAAGCTGACAATCTGCACCAGTTCAATGGCATAATTACTGTCTTTTCAAATCCAAACTAAATTCTAAAACAAATAAACTAAAAAAAAAATGTCACTGTCCAAATATTTTTGCAATTACTTATTCTTGTCCAAATGGTACTGGGAGTGGGAAAGCAACTCAACTGCTAACACCAAAATAGTCAGAAAGGAATGAATATATACAGTGGATATAAAAAGTCTTCAGACCCCTGTAAAATGCCAGGTTCTTGTGATGTAAAAGAATGAGACAAAGATAAATCATGTCAGAACTTTTTCCACCTTTAATGTGACCCATAATCCGAACAATTCAATTGAAAAACAAACTGAAATCCTTGAGGGGGAAAAATAAAAAATAAAAAACTAACAATAACCTGGTTGCATAAGTGTGCACACCCTTAAACTAATACTTTGTTGAAGCACCTTTTGATTTTATTACAGCACTCAGTCTTTTTGGAAGGAGTCTATTAGCATGGCACATCTTGACATGGCAATATTTGCCCACTCTTCTTTGCAAAAGCGCTCCAAATCTGTCAGATTGCGAGGACATCTCCTGTGCACAGCCCTCTACAGATCACCCCACAGATGTTCAATTGGATTCAGGTCTGGGCTCTGGCTGGGCCATTTCAAAATGTTAATCTTCTGGTAAAGCCATGCTTTTGTGGATTTGGATGTGTGCTTTGGGTCGTTATCGTGCTGAAAGGTGAACCTCCTCTTCATCTTCAGCTTTCTAACGGACGCCTGAAGGTTTTGGGCCAAAATTGCCTGATATTTGGAACTGTTCATAATTCCCTCCACTCTGACTAAGGCACCGGTGCCAGCTGAAGAAAAACAGCTCCAAAGCATGATCCTGCCACCACCATGCTTCACTGTGGGTATGGTGTTCTTTGGGTGATGTGCAGTGCTGTTTTGCGCCAAACATACCTTTTGGAATTATGGCCAAAAGGTTCAACCTTGGTTTCATCAGACCATAACACATTTTCCCACGTGCTTTTGGGAGATTTGATGTTTGTTTTTGCAAACTTCAGCCGGGCTTGGATGTTTTTCTTTGTAAGAAAAGGCTTCCGTCTTGCCACCCTACCCCATAGCCCATTCATATGAAGAATACGGGAGATTGTTGTCACATGTAGCACACAGGCAGTACTTGCCAGAAATTCCTGCAGTTCCTTTAATGTTGCTGTAGGCCTTTTGGAAGCCTCCCTGTCCAGATTTCTTCTCGTCTTTTCATCAATTTTGGAGGGACGTCCAGTTCTTGGTAATGTCTCTGTTGTGCCATATTCTCTCCACTTGATGATGACTGTCTTCACTGTGTTCCATGGTATATCTAATGCTTTGGAAATTCTTTTGTACCCTTCTCCTGACTGATATCTTTCAACAATGAGATCCCTCTGATGCTTTGGAAGCTCTCTGCGGACCATGGCTTTTGCTCTGAGATGCAACTAAGAAAATGTCAGGAAAATCCTACAAGAACAGCTGAAC
>JACXGI010001179.1:22137-47340 GCA_016801175.1 Esox masquinongy | reverse complement strand
TATAAGTTGGTGGTAATCCATCCGTCCGGAGAGACGCGCGCGCTTCAGTCCTCCTGTAGGCTACGTGGGGAAGGATGAATTGCTTTCCTCTCCAATGCAATGTGTTTTACTGTACGATGCGGTTCTTTTCAAAACTCAACGAAGACGTATATGACTTTACCAAAAACTTGTGGTCTGATTTAAGTTTTTGAAAGGTCGAGAATATTATTGAGATATTTCACCAGAAGAGCTTGAAACGTTTTAAAAAGATAAACTTAAGTGGCGATGATGGCATCAATAGGGGAGTTCGATCCACTGAACAACATCGTTCCTGCAACTAAAATAGAAGTTACGGTGTCATGCAGGTAAGCTAATTAATGTAGGATGACATGTAAAATGGCTGGAGAATATCTTCTACAGTTGAAGGGTCTTGTATTCATTTTCGTTCATTTTCAGTTTAATTGAGGTAATACCATTTTTGTAATCCCAAGCACACAGTAGAAATGTTATCAAACGATTGTTTTCACTGTAGCCCACTTTCAAAGGTGTACTAAGACATGCATGACTACACTTTATGTGATTATGTGGTTTGGCCATCGTTGACCACTTCAACAATCACAGCATATATAGGTCCATCTATCATACACAGCAACTCTGCTACCTGTGAACAAACCATAGTATGTGCGGAGGATATACGCACTTCTTACACCTCCGTAATTCTGGACAAATAAGGACAGTCCTTCTCTGACAGGCAAACGTTATTTAAATTCTTTAGAGTAGGATTTTGTAACATTAATTTATCTTGAATAATACATTTAGCGGAATTTGAATGGGGAAATATTTGTTCTGGGAAATTAAATATCAAATTATATATGTTCGTGTTGGCTCTTAGCCTGAAAATGACCTTGCCCTACGTTTCAGAATATATTACCTTAAACAATGTATTTCTCTCAGAGCTGTTATTCCTGAAGAATGTTTAAGAGATTTTGATCAATTCCGTTTTAAAATCAGTTTTAGTCTAATTATTTCATAATTAGAAATTGTCCATATTTTACGAATGTTTGTGTTGAACTTCTGTCTGGGGAGGCAAATGTCTGTTTTGGTTATCTGTTGTCAACACTTTCTTTCTGATGTAACGGACAAAAAATACAGTGGATAAACAATTTATTACAAGGCTGTCTGAAAGAGACTATACAAGTTCAAAAACGGCTCTGATCACACCCTGACAGGTGTGTGCTTTCAAGTAAGCCTACATCCAAAATGAAAAATAACTGACTTCGTTGCTTTGTTGGCAGACATTCATCTTAAATGTATTATTATTTGATAACTCCCATCACTAACACGTGACAACTGGCAGGTTATGTCCCCCGTTATCTGATGCTAACAGATAATGTCTTGCGGTTGTATTCCAAATTGCTTAGTAAAACATTTTTGTCATGACAACTGCCTTACTAACTAACTCTGCTGCTTCAGTTTCTCCTTAGGGGTGAGAATTAAGAGCATTTTCCCATATGGAATGGTAAGACTGGACGGTCTGTCATATTTTGCTATATAATGGTTTTTGCATATGGACAGGTTTGGGCTTTTACTTTCTCCTTTGGAACAGAATTTTACTGTTTGGATAGTAAAATGTCAAACGCAACTCTGGCGTGTGCAATTTCTTCTTTTATAATTTGCTCCTTGTGCTACTTGAGCCTACACTCACCCACCCCAGCAGGCTGCTTCCAGTGCTCTTTCCACCGTCACTTTCACCCTGCCCTCCGGTGGGCATGGTCAGACAAAATGTGACAAGGATCCTGCTTTTACATTGTAACAACACAGTGACAGAGTTTGTGTATGTCACTGCCTGAAACAGCTAGTTTAAATTTCTAAGCAAGTTGCGGTTACATTACATGTTAGCCTTAAATGCTAATCGCAAGTTAGCTGATGAGTGAGGTACATCTCACATTTACTTTTTAGTACATAGCAACTTGCAGTTTTTGGCGAATGTATGTGTGAAGTACAGTATTAGTTTATGTTAGGCCCTTCCTTTCATGTCCCTTCAGAATGGACATTTGGAGTTGGAACTGGCCACTATTGTTCAGAGCGTTCATTGTCTTCAGCACAGGATGTAAATTTGACTGGCGACCAAAGTTATCTGAGCATTATTATTAAGTGCTCAGCATGCATCGGCAATGTACACTTGGGAAATAACATGTTGGAAATGTCTTACAGAGATTGGCCCATGCTACATAGTTAACTTATTTTTACCATTATTTTATCAGGTAAGTGTGCTAAGAATATTCTTATTTTGCAGCAATGACTTGGAGGCAATTCGGGTTAATGGCCTTGTTCAGAGGCAGAACAACAGGGGTTTTCACCGTGTCGGCTCTCATTTAAACCAGCAAACTTTCATTTACACTGTTGACCACCAGGCTAACCTACTGCCCATTCTGACATGCTATTGTTCCGTCTGCTAGTTGCTTAAATCATTCATGTTGTCATGGCTCAGAATTGACAGCTCCTGTAATTATTGCATGTTGTGAATATGATCCATAGGTAATATGTACATGCTGCTTCATTAAGGTGTATATTAGTATATTATGGCTATATTCAAAGTAGTTAGCTGAGAATTGTAGACTAACTTTGTGCCCTCTGTGGGCTTTCTTGGTTTATGCCCTTTCAGATAAGATCTCTAGCTGGCCAGGGGTCTTGAATCATGACTTGCAGCAGTAGTAAGTCTTTCTCTCTCCGCTAAGATCATGACATCTTATCTGTGGTTGTGTGTGAAAATGTATAACATCCAGTGGTGACCAAGAGATAATAAACCACTCTGCCTTTTTCCTGCCGGAGAGCCTGTAGTGGTTCAGACTACAGTAATAAACTACTCAAGTTAATAGTGGACAAGGGCACTTTCAGAGGACCACTCTGATAGCTCCAGCCAGCTGCGTTTGCATGGTCCTTCATACCGCCGGGTTCTGACCTGGCAACAATGAGGTTGTTATTGCCTAGTCGCCAGCCACCAGCCCCGTTCCAGGCATCCTTTGTGGTCAGGAATTGACCACACCCACACCACATAGGAGATTCTAGGGACCAACACTGCCAGTGCCATCGTCACCACTCCGGGACTTCCAATACGTCCCGATCGAGGTGGCCGAAGTTACTCGCCAGTTCAACATTGCTTCAGGCATCGTGAGCCCCACATCTCCCCTTTGTCGGCCAGCTGCCCTCCTGACACAGTCCGTCTACGCCCCCCGGATGTGAGCTGTTGGATGGTTGGGTGTGCCCCTGCTCCCAGCTTCCCCTGCAGATCAACACCCCTCTGGGGTGCGCAGTCCACGACACCGAGGCTTCCCCCTCAGCTAGAGCCTGACCTAGTTAAGGTCACAGTTAAGGAGACGTCCACTGTTGCGAATGGGGCCTGTTCTATTTGCCGTTGCCAAGTGGAAACCCTCTACCTGTCTTGGTAGATGCTGGAGCCTGAGGGTCGACAGCCTGCTGCCTTGGAACTTTCCTCTAGTACATCCCCAATGCTAGGCACCCGTCTTCCACGATTACCGCCCTGTTTGGATTTCTGCCTGAGGCCACCCGGAGTAAACACGCTGTGGTGGGGTTACGGTCTGTTGGCTTCTGCTTGTCCCAGGCCTTGAGGCCCTGCACACCCTGCTCGCTAGCGCCTATGTCAATCCATCCTCTAGGACACCAATACCTCCACACCCTCCAGACCTCGCCCTAAGGCCCCCTCGGGACCTTTTTTGGTGACCCACCAGAAGTTAGTCCTGTGTTTTTCCTTGAATTAGATCACTACGACAGGGTCTGATTTATCTTTCTCATTGGAGTCTGACTTCCCTGCCTTCCTGTTAGGGCAATCGCCAGTTTCCTTATGTAGGCCAATTGGTTTTTTTTGGCACTTCAGCAGGGCCAATCACTTTCTGCTCCCAGCATAAGGCCGGGTTTCCAGACCCTCAGGTTGGCCAAGAGTGTCCTGTCCCCCCAGAAGGCCAAGTTTAATCATGTACTGTAGGTCTAGAGTTGCCTCCCTTGTTGGTCCAGTACAAATCCCTTGGTCGGCTCTCTGTTTCTCCAGCCGATCAATAGTCAATTTTCCTGTCATGTCAGGAGTCAGGTCAAGATTCTGTTTCCATGTTAGGTAACAAGTCTGCTTTTGTGTTCTGCTGGATAGGACTAGGAGCTTCTAAGACTTAAGTCCCCCATTTAGGCCTTTTCAAGTTTGTGATTTTCCTAAATGAATACGGGGCGGCTATAAAAGAAGATCATCCTTTAAGACAATCAATGGACTGGAATGGACACTTTGGACTCTGACGCCTCCCACTGTAGTGTTTATTGTCTTCAGCGAATGAGAGCGCAGGTTTGGCTGGTGACCAAGTCTCTAGTGTCTAGCAGTGATGTGCATCCATGCAACTGATGCATGCTAATGAAACCTTCCAGAGGCTTGTAAGCTCGTTTCATGGGTAACCAACATTGCATGTACGTCAAATATTTTTGGGCACTGAGCAAATGTCTGGTGAGTAGAAACGTCACAGTTGTGAGGTTTATGTGATCTGGCCAACGTTTACAGTGAACACTGAGCTTCTAATCACTTAGCCAACAGGCTATTGTGGATATTCAAGCACAATTTAAGCCCATGAGAGTTCCCCTAACAACAAAACCAATGGAGAAAATCACATAACATTTTCACATAGAAATAGCTTTTGACATCAACAACATGGCCTACTGTAGCCTATAAGTTGAGTTCAATATAAGGCTACATTCCATGAAAATATTCCGCCAATAACTGGGCTTATTACTTGCTAACTAACAGAGAATATCAACAAATGTGATGCAGGAGCTGCTCTGCACTGAAAACACACCCTTACTAGTTAAGGCCGTTTCTACTATCAGTAGATATCTACTATAAATAGAAGGACCAGTGTGCTCCTTCGCATGCACACTTGATTTATGGCCTTTCAGATAAGATCTCTCATTGGCCGAAGATTGTCTGTCAAAAATTGTTAAAGGCGGCACTAATTAGCCCGTCTCTGTCTGCTAAGACAGTCTCTGCTTAGACAGTCTTCTCCGTAGTTGAATATGTGTACAGCATGTAATGCTAGTTTTATGACCAGTTATAAAGTTATAATGTACATATTTGATTTATTCAGAGAACCACAAATATCACTTTTCAGACGTGAATGGAAAGTTGTAACTGAGTGATGCAGACCAAAGAAATCTGGATATGAACACTACTTGTTCTTGCTGGACAGACCGTACACAGCTAGGTGTTCCACTGAGTTTCTGAAGATGGACAGGGACTGTTATCATATCACCAAGTGGAACTGGGTATAAGAACAGGGTAAGAGGATATAAGCTTTGACTGGGCTGGGCTGAGCCGAGCATGAGCTACCCTGCTGTTGGCTAGGACGGACAAGAAGCGTGTGGAGAATGAAGAGCTTGGGTAAGGACATATGTTTGAGCGTAGCCTGAAGGTAGAGAGGGGCAGTTCCCCTTGCTGCTCTGCAAGTAAACACCATGGTCTTGTTTTGGATGCGAGCTTCAACAGAAAACCAGTGAGGTGAGCATTCGATCCGCGTGACATGCTAGGATGACTTAAGAAGGTTCAACACCTGGCCGGTTCTGGGATTCTGGAGTTCCATGGGGTTTGGTGGCACAAGCCGTGTGTCTGCCTGACAGGGAGTTGGGCCTGGAGTTGGGCCTGGAGTTGGCCCAACCTGCTCCACAATATTGCTGAATTACATTAATGTGAATGCCTCACCGCACGTTTTCTGTCAGTTTTGCTGAGAGGATATAGGCTCTGGTCAGGGCGGCCACAACCGCTCTGACCAGAGCCTCTCAGAATTTGTGAGAACGTGAAGTCAGATGAAGGGGGAGGCTGAAGTAGCAGTGTTCTGTATACGTCATCTGTATACGTCAAGGGTCTACAGAGAGGACCTCAGCCTTGTGGACAGCCTTGTGGACAGCCTTGTGAAAAGCCTTGTGGACAGCCTTGTGGACAGCCTTGTGAACAGCCTTGTGGACAGGCTTGTGAACAGCCTTGTGGACAGCCTTGTGGACAGGCTTGTGAACAGCCTTGTGGACAGCCTTGTGAATGGCCTTGTGGACGGCCTTGTGAACAGCCTTGTGAACAGCCTTGTGGACAGCCTTGTGAACAGCCTTGTGGACAGCCTTGTGGACAGCCTTGTGAACAGCCTTGTGGACAGCCTTGTGAACAGCCTTGTGGACAGCCTTGTGAACAGCCTTGTGGACAGCCTTGTGGACAGCCTTGTGAACAGCCTTGTGGACAGCCTTGTGAACAGCCTTGTAAACAGCCTTGTGAACAGCCTTGTGGACAGCCTTGTGGACAGTTCCAAACGCAGCTGGAGACCAGGTATTCCGCAAGGCTTGTGCCGGCCGGTTGCACTGCATTGGAAGATTTGCAGCTACTGAGTGGGGGAGACGAACCAATACGGATAGAATACACACAAATACAGTAGCTTGCAAAGCTACAAATGCTCAAAATGAGGTAATCTGAAGATAACTTGCCAAGATACTTAAGTGTGAGAGTGGCAGGGAGCCTTCCTCTCGTAACATTTTCAAATAACTCTGCAGAACAACTTGATGAGGCCGCCATTTGAAAAACAGCAAACTTCAACGACCAGTCTCAATCACATGAAGAGACATGTTTGCATGCTTGCCTGCGGGTTATGCTAAAAGTGTAATCTGCCAGGACAGCGCTGTGCCCTGTGTTAGCCAAAGAGCCGTTAGCTATGGTTGCATTTACATGGTTACGTAGCCATCTTTTCCACCCCTCCATGCAGCCAGTAGCTAAGATAATACATTTGTAATTTGATCCTAGAAAACAGGAAAAAACATAGCGAGGTAAAATTTGAAAATGGGTGATTTGGCCATTCACAGTGTTTAATTAGCGTTGTGGGTAAGCACAGCTTCTGTTGGATGTTCGCTGCAGTATTGGTTCTCTCCTGAAATCAACTTCCAGGTTAACGTTGAAGTTTCTGCAGAATGATTTAGGAAGTTCATGCTCCAAGGTAATGGATTCAGATATCTTTTCCAGTGTAGTGACATCTGATAATTGTATCTGGCCAATGTCCTGCTAGTAAACAGTTTTAACACATTTTTAAGGGGTTGGTCTTTCTTCTTAGTGAGGCCATTAGCTTGCTGGCTAAAATATGTAATCTGCTAATTAAGTAGATGGAATGTATGGCATAGTTCTTTCTCTGTGGTAAGTCGCTGGGTGTGTTTTTTCAAGGACGCACCAAGTTCCGTTTGGTGCCCAGCCTTGCAGTAGTGTTATTCACTAAAATTCACTAAAATTAAATCATGACTAAAAAGTTACTTAGTAATGTCCTTCCCACAAGGCCAACTTTAAATGGAAGGTGTTCCAAGCTTGTAGGCAGTGTGCGCAGTAGCCTGGGGACGAGGTTACTGTGGTAACTCTAATTGCTGATTGCAGAGTTGAATATAATACCTCCTGACAATCATTTCTAATTGCTTAGGATAGGAGAAACCACTTTCCCTCCAACAGGGAAAGAGGGTATTTGTCAGTTACAATCAAGGACAAAACCAACATTTTGGCTTTTGCTCTCAACCGAACCTTTCAGGATGTGAGATGACTGCTCATAAAAATATTTTGTAGTTGTAATTTAGTGTGAAAACACTACGAAAATACACTAGGACATCCCAGACATGGAGTTCCTAGCCTGTCACAAAACCCCTCCTTGGGCTACTCAGTGATCCTCATGTCATATAACAATGTATTAGAATATATTGTAATACTATATTCTAACAACCTAATTTTTATAGTTTTATTCCAATATTTTGTCAGCTAACAAAACTTGAGTGACTAGATAATTTGCTATCCTGAGCCCTATGTGGCAGAGTGTGGAAATGATAACAAGATGCAATCTAAAACAACTTGCTAAGCATATTTAGAACTTTGATTGCGTATAAAACATTGTGATGTTATTTTAGCCATATTGCCAGCCTATAGCTCTGTGCCTTAGGGGCTGTTAATGACAGTCTGTTGTCTGAGTTGCCTCAGTGTCTTCTGTCCAAAGAAAGGAGCCTGTGATTGTTGGAAATCCATAACCACAAACTCAGCCGCCCCTGGCACCCAAGAAATAATCCTGCCTGTCCCTGAATAATGAATGGATTGGCTGCTGGGGCCTCCTAGGAGATCACAGAGCCTTAACATTGGATTTCCTCCATGGTTAGAAACAAGAGGGAAGGAGGATACTGTGCGAGGCACATCTGCAACGTCTCGCATCACACCTAATAGGACATTGCTAGTCCGACTCTTGGGCTGACTGCGCTATCAGCCGCAGTGTTGATTTAATTTGTCTGCCTCTCAACAACCCATCAACCCATCTCCTATGTGTTTTGCACCTGGCAAACCCCCAACGTAAAAGGAACCCAGAGGTAAAAGTTAAAAAGAAATAATCAAGAGCTTTTCAACTCACTGATCCCAGTCAAATTGGGCAGCCAGACACCACACGACAGAACAGACACCAGCAAATGAAGACAGTCTCCTACTCCCAGGCAAATTACCTCAGCTCACCGCACCAGAGATACCTGGCACTGTCTGTGCCATTTATGTCCTGGGGAGTAATCGTTTCCGCTTTGATATAATAAGAACCATTAACCTAATAGCAGTGATTCAAATGCTGGAGGTGTAGAAGTTGTCCCAGGGGGACAGTCCTCTTCAGCTGCGGAAGTATCGGTTGGTTACTCTTGACGGGTAGTTCACATGTACTGTGTCACACCATGCTTCTGATCCTATACACACGGCGGAAGATGTCAGACCTCAGGCCTCCCGTAGTGTGGAGCTGTGTTCGGCAAGGTAGATGGGATACACCTCTTCCTTAGATTCTCCCGGTTTGTACTGCTTTAGGGTTGACCGGAGCATTTGATCTTCTATTGTGTAGTTGATTATTTTAATCCCAACAAAGTGCCGCATGTTAATGGATCATGCGGGTGCCTATTGTCTTAGGACTGCTGTGTATGGGTGGCAGTTACACTGGATAAGAGTGTCTACAAAATGACTAAAATGTAAGTTGATATATTTGTGTGCCTCTAGATTGGTTTGTTAGTTCAGAATGCTATTTTACTGCCGTTTTCTGTAGGTATGTAATGCAAAATTAACCCGCGGTGTTGTGGGTGAAATCAATGACGGCGTTTTCTGGATTTCATGATGGGTTCAGGTGAATGATAATTCTAACAAATGTAACTGCACCCAGAGCGACATCGTTGTTGTTTACTTCACTGGACCAAACTCGAAAGAGAATGAAAGAGGGAGAATCAGAGAGAGAGATGCAGGCGTTTCTGTGACTTGTTTTATGGTTCACGGCATTTGTGGTGTTTTCCTAAGCCAAACAAATAGAAAGGTGTTAGAATGTGAGTGGCCTTGTTAGCAGCAAGTACAGACAACATGACAGAAGTGCTCTGCAATGATTCCGGCGCATTTTAACATAATTTTTTTCTAATTTCATAATTTGGCTCTAGATTTCTAACAGTTTCAAACAGAGATATTGCCTGCTATGACCCATTACAGAAAGGTATGACTTTCAACAACACCTGCTGTGTGTTTCCACCTACAACACAAGCTGTGCAGGATTCATTAGCCTACTGCCTTTCTGATGGAATTTAGTCACTTTGCCTTCTGACACCTGTTACCAGATTTGACATACAGGATCTTGTGCTGCAACATCTAATGAGATAATTGCAATGAACTCTGATTCTGAAGATACACACAATTATTTCACATAATTATTTCTGATATCACCAAGTCCTAAAATAAAGGCCTTGTGTAGATTTTTTTGCATTGTAAAACACAAAATTAACATATCTACAGTAATAGCGTAGTAGTGTAATAGTGGAATGATAATGTTTTACTACATTTACTCACCAGAGGTTATTTTGGGTGCATGCAAATTGCATCTTAAAATGCATTTGTGGAGAGAAAGTGCAGTAGCTGCCCCCCACCTCCTCTCCTACGGCGTTCCGTGGGATCATCTCTCCTCAAACGACCAATGGCACATGGGTGAAGGCAAGCAAATCCCTTTGTCATTTCCTGGTTGTGGAAAACATTCACATTTCACAACCTGTTGGGAATTATTGTCCCATATATTGCTTTATATATATATATATATATATATATATATATATATACATATACATATATATATACATATATATATATATATATATATACATATATATATACATATGCTTGCATGTCTTCCTCTGCAATATTATCGCCTACCTCTGGATTTTGGCATATTTGATTGCATGGGAATCGCCATTGAGGTCATCTCCGTTTTGAGAGTGGTCTGGTTTTTCTTCCACTACTTTCTGTGGAGAAACTAAAAGAGTTCATATATGGCACAGTGGAGTGTCTACTTTGAAATGGTGAATGTCCTCCCTGGTGCTACCCACGCTAAGACAGGGCTTTGGTGAGCTAGAGTCATTTGTCTTTGTCTCTGGTTTAGAAACAGTCAGTTACATCCCTGCTAAGAGTTTCTGTCCACTGATTATGCATTTTTAATGTGATGCTGTGATCCAGGAATAATTTATTATGTACATCACTACAGTCCCAGACAGTTTTGTTGCCTGCAGTTGTCTGGTGTCAACCGATGCCCAATTGGTTGATTTCTTGGGTATTTGGTTTTTAACAATAATAGTTTCAGTGGTGCAACATTTGTCAACAAAAACAATTGTTACGAATCATCAAATAACGACTGTAATTTTAAAGATAGTCCGTTTAGTCTTTTCATCTCTATTGTGTTATCTTCTGAATTCTTTAACAGACGACTGGATTGAAAAATGGTGTGCTGTATGTACTACATTTGTTTTGAGGATGGAAAATAACACATTTAATGTCAAGGTTTTTTGCTGTAAGTTTGTAGCAAGAAAACAAAGACTACACTGAAACACTTTTATAAGGGTGCTGCAATACATTTTATGAAAGCAATTAAATTCTGAATGAAATATTTTCTTTCCCCCTGTGTGTAGGGATCTACAGGATGTAGACACGTTCTCCAAGTCGGACCCTGGTAAGCTGCCCTGTCTGTCTGTATCTCCTTCTGCATTTTGAGTGGAAGTTTTTGTGTGTGGAATTCCATGAATACATGTATCCTGAATGTGCTGAAGTAAATAAATGAAGGATTTGTTTTCACATGCCCTCCAAGGGCATTTCGTTATGCAGTCAGGTTGATAAGAGCTTTTAAATATGATCTGTTTCTAGTGCAGACATTGTTTTTTTCTCCTTCTGCATGACCTCATTTCACTTTATGTGTGCATTTCATTTTTGTCATTTAGCACTGTTCTTTCAAATCTTTGCTCCTAGAGAGACACACGGTGACCGTATGCATTTTTGGTACATCTTACCGGTCCCCGCGGCAATCAAACCCGCAGCCGTGTTGCAAGCTCCATGCGTTACTTCACTCAGCTACACAGGACTAACATGTCTGATTTCTCTTTTTAATGGGGCCTTCTCTCTTCTGCATTGCACAGTGCACTGCAGCACTCAGTTCATGGGAAAAGTCTAATGCCAACTGGCTCTCGTGTCAGTTGGAGAGCTCCATTAGCCAACTGTCTTGTTGTGTTCAGAACAGGATGACAGCGTAGCTCTGACAGGACAGGGCTCCGGAGGCTCTGACCAGGAGGCAGCGATAATTGGATTCAACTGGACCGACTGAGTCTGCCTCAGCGTGACTCACTCCGGACGACTCCGACTTAATCCTGCCGCTGCTCGTTCGTTGCCTACTCCGGCCTGAAACTACTACCACTCAAGTCGTTTGCGATGACTTCAAAACTAGGGTGGTTGCACAAAACCAAATAGTCGCATTCCCCATGTGTGCTCTGGCCGAACGCATCAGTTTCTGTGACCGTTGAAGGGGTCTAGATCTTTTTTTTTTGTTCTAGAAATTGCCTGGGAGAAGTTGCCCGCAGATCCAGACTCATTATGGCTCCAGTGTGAATCCTGCAAATATACGTCTGTCACAACAGAGAGACCATGGGGACCTGACAAAACTGCACATTAGCAACATCGAGAGCCCCAAAAGGGATTACCCAGATGTTTGAGATATGTAATTTTGAGTTAATTGATTTAGGGAGTCCACCTGCTCTGCATGATGTCCCACAGGGTCAGGTGTGCTGCAGGTTCTGTGATAACAGCATGTGAAACACTATAATATGGAGGTTTTTCTTCCATTGTATTCTATCAACTAACTCACCGGCTGAAACAATGTTTTAACCAGGGCCAGCTTCTACAGTCGTACATTGTATAAAAAGACTTCTCAGGCAAAGTCTAATTTCTCAGACCTTAGAGCTTAAAGTGTGAATTGTAAAAAAAAAACTGTATAAACGGTATATTAAAAAATACATAATAATAAATTTATAATAAATGCATTTTATTTTGTTAAAGGGCCCACACCCCGCCCACTTGAAAAAAAAAACAATCACCTTAGATTCGATTGGTTTATTGTGTTTGCATGCAGGCGTTATGCAAAGGATGCACTTGGAACAGTAAGCCCACTCCCCTTTATCAAATGTGAAGATGGGACTGACATCAAGTAGCTGCGTCCTTGTGCTGCACTCTCTTTGTCGTGAAAAGTAATTCAACTGTGTGTGTGTGTGTGTGTGTGTGTGTGTGTGTGTGTGTGTGTGTGTGTGTGTGTGTCCATGAACTGATAAGGGTCAGACCCAAACCCAAATGCCTCTCCATGTACCTGGGCAGTTACTTGTGTGTCAATGTGCTTTACGTTGTATTTGCTTGTTTGTTTGTGTGTGTCTGTGTGTGTGTGTGTGTGTGTGTGTGTGGGCGTGCGTGCGTGCGTTTGACATTGTTTTACAAAGCTCATAGACCGTCTTAGTCATTCGCGGTAAGGTACTATACTGCGTGCACAATTATTTGGCAAATCATATTCCTCAAGATTTATTTTATTATTATTTTTTTTTGTTGAACAAACACAATACTCTCAGTCAACCCAAAATATCATTGAAACTCAAACCTGAATTTTTAAAAAAGTTTAAAAAAGGAAAAATGAGTTTTGATTTTTCTCAGGGGAATACATAAGTGTGCACAATAAGTAGGCAGCAATCAGTGTGCAGAATTATTAGGCAACTAAATTATTTTTAGGCAACTAAAAATAATTGCTCCAACTCACTTGTTTAATCTCAATTTTAAGTGCAACAGTAAGTGCAACAAATAAGTAACACAAAATTAAAATTAAATAACATTTCTGGCCTTCAGTGACCGATATAGCCACCCTTCTTTTCAATAACTGCCATGAGCCTTCCATCCATGCAGTCTGTCAGTTTCTTGATCTGTTCACGATCAACTTTTGCTGAAGCAGCAACCACAGCCCCCCAAATGCTGTTCAAAGAGGTGTATTGTCTTCCCTGACTGTAAATATGTTTCAGAAGGGTCCACAAGTTCTCAAAAGGATTTAAGTCAGGTAAGGAAGGGGGCCAGGTCATTATTCGGGCATCTTTGAGGCCCTTGCTTGCTAGCCAAGCACTGGAGTACTTGGATGCATGTGATGGAGCATTGTCCTGCATAAAGAACATGGCCTTCTTGAATGCTGAGGACTTCTTCCTGTACCACTGCTTGAAGAAAGTATATTCCAGAAACTGCCAGTAGGTATGGGAGTTGAGTTTCAATCCATCTTCAACTCGAAAAGGTCCAACTACCTCATCCTTAATGATAGCAGCCCATACCAGTACCCCTCCTCCACCTTACTGGTGCCTGACTCGAAGTGGTGCCCTGTGTCCATTAGTGATGGCAACAGACCCATCCATCTGGTCCATCAAGAGTCACTCTGATTTCATCTTTCCAAAAAACCTTTGAAAAATCTGTCTTCAGGTATTTCTTTGCCCAATCTATATGCAAGCAAGCAAGCAAGTTTATTTATATAGCACAATTCATACATCGAAGCAATTCAATGTGCTTTACAAAGAAAAATAAAATATATAAAAATACAATAACATAAAAACAAATACTCAAATTAAAACATCAAAACAAATGAAAACATCATAATAATAGAAATACAATAAGAAAACAGAAAAAAGATTAAAAAAACACATTAGAAATGGGATAAAAACATAGGAAGCTATAAGGCTAAACAGTGTGGTTAAGTTTAAGTGCTCAGTCATAGGCACGTGAAAAGAGTAGTGTTTTTATATGCTTCAACGTGTGAATCTTATTCAGTGGTGGTCTTTTTTCAGCCTTCTTGACCTTGGCCATGTCTCTGAGCACTTGACACCTTGTACTTCTGGACACTCCAGGTAGGTTGCAGTTCTGGAATATGGTGGCACTGGAGGATAATGGGCTCCTGGTAGCTTCACGTTTAATTCTTCTCAAGTCTTTTGCAGTTAATTTGCGTCTTTTCATCTCCATGCATTTTTTGCTCCCCAGTTGACTATTTGCAACAAAACGTTTGAGTGTCCGGTGGTCACACCTCAATAGTTTAGCTATTTCAAGAGTGTTGCATCCCTCTGAAAGGCATTTTACAATTTATGACTTTTCAGTGTCAGTTAAATCTCTTTTTTGGCCCATTTTACCTGAGGTCATGAAGCTGCCTAATAATTATGCACACCTTGGTATAAGGTGTGTTATTCACTGTTGCCACACCCTCCCTCATTACACAAAAACATATCACCTGAAAATGATTCAATCCAATGAGCTTTCAAGTTTATATGGTTTGGTGTTGGAAAATGTGCATAGAAATAATGATACAATCAGAATACTCACTTGCCTAATAATTGTGCACGCAGTGTATATACCACTGACTATGGACTTGCACCCGTCAAGGACAGTGCTGTCAAATATGACATATATGAATCCCAGCGAGACGGTGTATGAATTTGTATGGAGGTTGGTTAACTTGCCTAAGGTTTGGGTGGAGGGGAATGCCTCCCGGACCGGGCCCACCTAGCTAATATTCCAGGCATGCATGACCCCAACCATGAACTACCCTTGAGGAGATGAAAACGGTTTCTCTTGCAAATGGATCTGATGGTCTGAAATACATTCTGTATTGTGATTGCTTCTTAGACGTGTCGGGATGGTGAAATGAAAATTGAGTGCCAGTCATAATCCCTTTTATGAGACTTGCATAATGGGATGTATGAGATGTTTCTTGTGTATTGTTTTAGAGCACTTTACTGTTTGGTGTATCGCTCCGACTTTTACGATGGCACCTCTTGGACTTGCACTGTCCATAACACTTTAAAGAAGCAGCATTACGATGATTCCCTTTACACAACACCAGGGATCACGACATATCTCATCAACTCATCTTTACCCAACACCAGGCATCACGACACATCTCATGAACTCATCTTTACCCAACACCAGGGATCACAACATATCTCATCAACTCATCTTTACCCAACACCAGGGATCACGACACATCTCATCAACTCATCTTTACCCAACACCAGGGATCACGACACATCTCATCAACTCATCTTTACCCAACACCAGGGATCACGACACATCTCATCAACTCATCTTTACCCAACACCAGGGATCACGACACATCTCATCAACTCATCTTTACCCAACACCAGGGATCAAGACACATCTCATCAACTCATCTTTACCCAACACCAGGGATCAAGACACATCTCATCAACTCATCTTTACCCAACACCAGGGATCAAGACACATCTCATCAACTCATCTTTACCCCACACCAGGGATCACGACACATCTTATCAACTCATCTATGTATCTGATAATATTAATTTTGGAATTAAATATCTAACAATTTAGATCGAGATCACTTTATTTTACAATTGTCCATATGAGCCAACCAAAAATTTTCTAATTTTTCATGATTTACAGGGCCTTTGGAAAGTATTCAGTCCCATTCACTTTCTCCTAATTTTGTTGTGTTCTAAACTTAATTTATATGTAATTTAAAAATGGGTGCAAGTTTACTGATTATGAAAACTGAATTATCTCTCTGTGTCTTTTGGTTATCCTTGAAATGTCTGTAGAACTTGATTGGAGCACCTTTTGCAAATTCAGTTTATTAGACATGATTGAGAAAGGCACGCGCTTGTCTATACAAGGTCCCACACTTCACCTGTCAGAGCAAAAGCGGGGTCATAAAGTCCGAGATAAAATTGTTTTGAGACATAAATCTGAGGAAGGCTATAAAAACATTGCTAAAGCATTGAAAGTTCCCAGGAGCACAGTGGGCTGTGGAAGAAGTTTGGAACCACCAAGACCTCGTAGAGCTGGTCGTCCGGCCAAAATAATTATCCGACAAAACAGCCTTGATCAGGGATGTGGCTTGAAGGACAACTATCTCTGGCAGCACTCTATCAATCAGGCTGTATGGTAGAGTGGCAGGATGGAAGCCACTCCTGAGTAAAAAGCATATGACATGTCATCTGAAGAAATCTGAGAGCATGAGAAATAAGATTCTCTGGTCTGATGTGGTCAAAATTGAACTATTAGGCTTAAAGGCCAAGTGCTACGTCTGATAAAAACATGGTACCAGTCATGGTAGTGGGAGCATCATGCTATGGGGATGCTTCTCAGCAGCAGGGACTGGGACACTAGTCAGGATTCAGGGAAGTGTAAACGGAGTAAAATACTAAGAGGACCTTCAGAGAGGTACAATCAGAGCGCACAGGACCTTAAACTGGAGGAGTGAGTTAATTTTCAGCATGACTGTGACGCAAAGCACACAACCAAGCTCTGGAGTGGCTTCTGGACAAGTCTGTAAATGTCCTTGAATGGCACAGACAAACCCTGGACTTGAACATTGTGTGAATTGATTTTAATAACAGAAATATGTTTATAACACAACACATGTGGAGAAAGTTAATCGGTCTGAATACTTTCCAAGGATTTTTTCCATTTGGCTTATTAAAAATTGGTGAAAATGCGACAGCTGCTTTAAATGACTCATACTAATGAATCAGTATGATTCAAGTGAATTGACTCCCATACAGCTGCAGAACCACCAGCTCGTGTATGAAAGGAGTTAGACGGTATGAAAGCCCTATTACATATGTGCGTGACTACCTCAGTCCATTTAGACAGTATGATGCCCAAGGACTCCTTCCTGTCTGATATCCTTCGCAGAAAAGTAATTAAAAGAAACAAAAAATCCAAGCATTATAATACCTTATAAAATCTCATCACATATCTATTATTCTATTCATTCATTTGTAAGACAGAGCCTGGAAACCCCAGTCACTGCCGTGGGTCCAATTACAGACACAATGGTGTGTATTCATTTTAAAATCTTATTAAGTAACTCAGCATGATTTTTAAAAGGTCATATTTGAATATGAGGTGGGTAGATATTTCATGTAGATTAATATAAAAGCTGCAATTTTTCTGACAATGACTCATCTCTGTCATGCATCTTGGTTTTCTGTGGCTTTCAGGAAATTCAGGATGCGGACATGGTCATTTTCTTTATATTTAGAACACTTGTATTGATTTCTCTCTTTTAGAATCATGACACAGCTGAAGTGTACCCATTCTAGTGACCTACACAAGCCTCTCATTGCCAGACTTGTGAATTCGTATCACAGCCATCACTATACCTTTCAGAGTTGGGTGGTCATAAAAAGACATGTCTCAGAAAAGACACATTTCAAAATGTTCAAACCGTACAAGGCTTTGCACTCTTTTAACCAAGTTTGGTGAAGGGGAAAACAAACCCAAACTGTATTTCTGTTGCCAGTTCTGTTAACTTTGCAGTTGTCGCTTTTTGTTTGACTCGCAGTGTTTTTCCAACACTCCGATCCAACCTTGCGTCTTGTCTGCTATGTGAACTCCGGAGGTGTCACATGTTGCTAGTCATTGTCCCACCTGTATGCGTACAGACTGGTGGTGTTCGCGTGTGGCCTAAGGCAGGTTAATGCTGGGTTCTAGAGGGTTCTAGACATATGGCTCATTCAGGTCCAGTGGCACACCGATACATTAGCAGCCATCTAAACCCCATCCTTCCTCTTCTAATAAGCATGAGAGATTGGGGGGTGGGGGGGGTGGGGTTCTGACAAATGAAGTCCTGAAACCTGCAGCGTGGCCCTGTATTCATGACGGACTGAATGTGTTTGTGGGCGAATTTCTTCCTCTGTCTGCCAAGCAATCATAGTCCTCCTCTGTTTGGCGCCTTGGTAAAACCTTCCTGCATTTCTCATATTAAGCACCTTTTATGCAATGCCAGCAAGCAATGATGGTTTCAGGCCTGCTTCCATTGTGCTTATATTGCAATGCGAATCCAAGATTCCGTGTACTGCGTAATAAACTTTGATGCCGCTTTGTGAAACCATTCATTGTTTCCCACAAAAGCCTCCTGTGCTTTCTTTAATTTCACTCATACGCCAATAATTGACGCTGCTCCCTGGCCTTTTGCCCTGTTGGATACGTTCTATGCATTGTAATATGATGCAGTCAAGCCACAGTTTGTCCCAGGAACGTGTCCTCGAGCTCGACTTGTCATGGGGCTCTTTTCAGTTTTAAGAGGAAGTTGTGTCAGTATGTCTTTCCTTCACTGACTTAGCAATGCTAATTAGTTCTGTGTAATTATGACAAATTTAATTGGCTACCTCCACATGTGTCTTCCTCTACATTTAATCGACACAGAATCGCATAGTTGATTAATTAAAGTTGATTGAATTGAAGGTCACCTGGTTGCTTGGTTCAAAGCCCAGAGGAAACAGTTGGCACGCAGCTTCATTTGATTTGGCTCTCGGCTAGGGAATCCTCTCAAAGTCACTTTCCATAAAACACAGTCAGCCTGGTACTGATTCTGAGGACTGCTCACATCTCTACCCACCTGTCGAGTCACCTGAAGGAGGACTGGCTTCCCTGTCAAACCACAGAAATGCTCTCACATCCCGAGAACAATCCTATATCATGGATATGCTCTCTCATCTCGCAGCAATCCTCTATCACAGGCATTTTCTTCTCTTGTCTCCTTAGAACAATTCCCTTCATACCGTGGTTCAATGGTTTTTATTGCACGGTACCTCCAAATATCTGCTAAAACTGTTGACCTGGAAATACCTGAGCGCTGGAGAGTTATTAATACAGATTGTTTTTATCATACTTCAGGCTAGAGGTCTTTAGTAAGAGCGCTTATAGCTCTGCCTTGACTTAAAGGTTGTGGCACACGGCATCGATTGTAGATCTTGCAATCACTTGGCATTCATCTTATTTCCGATCGCTAACTCTCCTCTTGCTGTGTTCTGTTGACCAACCACCGCCAGCATCTAGTATTTAGCGATTCATGTTGTTGAATCGCTAGTCGCTAGACGCCGGCTGTGAGCCAATCAGAAAAGGGAGAAGGAACCAGGTAGTAAAAGTCTACAAGAGCAAGTAGAGGGTATATCTTATGCGCAAAGCTGATTGTATACACAGCGTTCCCTGCTGAGAAGTAGTCAATGTGAACACAGCAATTGCTAATCGGGACGGGGTGCTAATTGCTCTCGCGTCTGAGCCTAAACCAAACGCCTGTATTTGTCCAACCTTTAAGTGTGTCTCATTCTCACTCCTTATCCTCTGGCATGCTTAAAGTTTGGGTTATTTCTTGCATTAACTAGCAACAATTAACCAGAGTAATACACGCAGCAGGAGTGCAAAAAAACTGCAGCTAACAATGCAGTATGTTGTTTCCAAGGTGCCCAGATTCTTGCCCTGATTCTGTTATCGCGACGTTCTTAATTGGACAAAGGAAGAGAAAACTTGTTTTTAATTATCTGCACGAAGCCAGAGTAAAGTGTGTTAACGCCCAACCATCAGCTGATGATGGGTTGTTTAAAATGGACGTGGACACGGCTGACCGATCTGAATTGAGCCGACTGTTTTTATCCCGCTGCAATGTATGCGGATCAAACGAAGACATTCATATGCTTTGCTTCCAAATTGCTTTTCTTAATTTAAAAGTGCATTCAGTAGTTCTCTCACGGCCTCCTTTGTGTTCTATCTGTCTGCAGTGGTTGTGCTCTATCTGCAAGGAATCGGGACCAAAGAATGGAGGGAGGTGAGTGTAAAAGAAAGTTATATTTTTGTGCTTTTTTCATTTTCATCTTGACTCACTATTTTACAGGTACATGATTCATACGATTGGGAGAAATCTAACAACCTTCCCGACTGAGACCTTGTTCCATCCTTTTCTTTGGCTTTTGGAGTTGAGCCACCGGAACTGAACTCGTTTTCAGATACCTGTCCATCCTAAATGGTCTAAATCTCTGTTTGGCATTTTAGGTGCCTATTAGTGCCACATGCTCTTCGAGCATGCTGTCCAGCAAATGGCTCCAACTAACCGGTGCGATATGGCACCAGTAGCCATTAACAGTAACTGGCATTCATGTTAGCGTCATTCCTGTTGGTGTAAAGTAGCTTTGCCCACGGCAAAAGAATACAGGAAATGATAGGTTCAGGTAGTGAGGGAGGGAACAGGATAAGCCAAAATTCCCCTGAGATCTGGAGCTCTAGAGGGGCTTATTAAATATTCACTTCCACTAGATGGCTGATGGGGACTTCTCCCCACCCCACCCTCACCCACCATCCACCCAGCCAGCCACCCGCCAACCCCTTTCTCTCAATCTTACTTTCAAATTTCCTCTCCTTGCATTTCCCCAGATGTCCTTATCCCACACCCGGGTTCAGTCTCTGACATGGTGTTGGCAGCTTTTATTGATATAATCCATAATTCAGCACTACTTGAATGAAAATGTAATTCCAGGCTTTGTGTGTGAGATATTCCCTTCAAACTGAGACGTCTTCCACGTGTCCAGTGCAGCGTGGCTGATTATAGTAAAAAGGAGGGTATGACCATTTCAATGGAATCAGCAGAGTAACCTTTCAGTCACCAATTATATAGACAGGCAGTATTTGTACCATTCAAGCACGCCATCTCCCTCCTCTTCTCTCTGTTTCCCCATCAGCACCACATTTGTCCAGTGAAACGCCAACACCAGGTGTTCCCCGAAACCGAAAGTATATGTTGGCGTAGACAAAAAGTACAATTACTTTGAGTGTAAATCTATTTGCGTCCTGCCACCTGCAGAGTTGACACACTGTTGCGCATTGCCTCTCTTCGTTTCAATCACTTCCTAACAATAAGAGATCATACACTAAAATTCCCCATAGCACTGCATTTCCCGTTACCCAATCCTGCCTCCAAGAGAACGGCACCCAAAATAGAACGGGTGGACGAAGTGTCTCATGGGACATTTCTTGGTCGATGTATGCAAGGTAAGTAAGCAGAGCTCAGATAAACTCCCCACTCAGGCCAGATAATGGATTGCGAGGGACAGACTTGATAGCTGGGATTGTGTGTGCCGGGTGCTGCGGACATGAGCTGGGTATTGAGGCAGTGTGGGAATCAATAGCTCATTACTTGGTGCTGTCGGAGCATGCTGGCCGGGCCCTTTGCTCAATGGGGATTAGTGTCTGATCGCCAGGCAGATACTGATAGAGGCTCGGCCGGCTGAGACAAGTTCAGAATCACTTAGACTCCCTCTCTACCTTTCGGTTCTATTTGGGAACCATTGGAATAAAATGTGCCGCCGGTTTAAACTCGGTGACTCGGGGAGTCTTTAGAATACACCGCTGCACTGGCGTAAACCCAACGATGGTTCGGATCGCATCAGGAGGCAATGTATGGCTACTGTTTGTTGTGTGTTGACAGCACAGTATACAGCGTGTTCAGTATGTTTGTGGATATTGCTGGTGATGTTAAGCTTTCATACAGTGTGCTTAGATGTACAGTGACATTATGGAATTGCCTACTGTATGGGTGGAACTGATGTTGTGTATGGATATTGTTTGTCCATGGAGGTTTTGGCAACCTACTGTATTTCCTTGTCTGCTGTTTTAGTTTGGCAGAACAGAGGTGATTGACAACACGTTGAACCCCAACTTTGTGCGAAAATTCTTCCTGGACTTTTTCTTCGAAGAGAAGCAGAACCTACGCTTTGATGTGTAAGTGACTAACCTCTATGTCTCTAGTCCACCCGGAACTACAGCAAGGCTGGAAGCCAATATAAACCTCATTCACTTATAACACCAAATGATTATGAGCAGTTGCAAGCATTTTATTTCCATCCTTGTTAGTCTTTCAGATCACAGGATGGCCTCTTCACCTCCAAAAAGGTTGGCAGCTATCACTCCCGTTGTGTGGGAGTGTCACTATGATGGGCTGGTCAAATATAGATTCAGTCATGTAACTGATCCTAGTGATTATGTCCTGGCGATACATCCACTTGACTCTTCTGGTCACGTCTTATTCCGGATTAGTACTTGACAAAGTTCAGTTACGTGCCACTCGTTGATATACAGAAGGCTTTTTGGGGCATTATTTAATGTAAATGGAAATATGAACAATTCTCTTCTGCCCTAAAAAATTTAGATTAACACATTCAATATTGCATGACTCAACTGGGAGTATTTTCTTGTAATTACAATTAGTGGCGTTACTAATTTGAAAATGTAAGGAGGAAAGAAATCACCTAATATAACTGCTGTTAAAGATTAAAGATGTCTGCCCGTTACATTTTTTTATCAAGCTATCAGTTTCATTTTGTGGAACTCTTGCTCTAGTTTTTTTTTAAATAATCTCTGAAAAATCTATCAAGAATCAAGAGCAATTATTTTTGCACTGTGACAAAGTAGTTTGAAATAATCAGTTTGGTTCAGGTGTTAACGAGGGCAAATAATTCACTTGTCTTCATAATAAACTTGCTACAGACTTAACTCAATAACTCAATAAAACAAGTGAGTTTAAGCAAGAGATAACTGAGCAATTATGATTGATAAGCATCAGAGCCCTGAGGATGGGGAGGAGGTTTGACTTCATATCCACAGTGAATAGGACAGTCTCTCAGCTGTATATACAGTATCCAGTCCACCAGTCAAGGAACATGCTCGTGTGAGGTCACAAGGAGTCTTCTCAACAACTCTACTCCAAATGCCTCCTCCCCTCTTGTGTAAATGTCCCTGTGAAAGTCAAGGTTAATTCAGAGATAATTCAATCGATTTTAGTTCACTAAGACAAAGCATACATCCAGTACCTGAACTGAGAGTGAAGTGCATGCTTTCTCAGGTCGCTCACTAGCTGTTCACACTGATGAACTAATTTTGATTCATTTATACCTAACTATATTTGGTTTCTTGCAGGTACAATGTGGACTCCAGAAGTTCAAATATTTCAAAATTTGTAAGTGTCTCCCAACATACTTAAACAAATTACTTTTTTAATGTTTTGTTTAGGCCGTGGGCCTTTGGAAGTCTGGTATATTTGAGCTACAAGGCACGAAGGGGTGTGCTAAATGGCCAACAGTGGTTAGTCGTGGTTTATTGGCAATATATCACAAATCCCCATGATGCCCTATTGAGCATATGAACTGATTACCAACACAATTAGAGCAGTAGAAAGTGCTCTAATGTCATACCACTGGTATACATTCTCATATAACACTGCTATCAGCCAATTAGCATTCAGGAATCGATGCAAGAACAGAGTTCAGCTATGGTGTCTTTACATTAATACAACAGTGTACAATATTCTGTGCTCTATTTGACCTCTGACTCTTCTATTCTCTTTGTGCTCAACGAATACGGGAGAGCAGAAGGTCGGTATTGATGCACTCGACATTTACTGTTGTAGTTTAAGTTATTACTGCACGTAAACGTCTCCTATTTGTTTTTCCAGTTTACAATTAAAGATGTGGGATTGATGTGTGTTTTTCTATATTTTTGTTTTCACTGTCAACCTGTCATCGTCTTATTCAGCCATCCCATTACAATGTGTGAAATGCTCAGGTGAAACACCTTCAGAGACAACTTAAAAGCCAACGCCACAAAGTTGATTTTCATACAGCGTAATGTTGTGTGTTACAGAAAAAACCTCCCACACAGAGCTCGGTTGGTGTCCTTGTGCTTTTATCTGCCATGCGATGTCTGGGCTTCTCAGTGTCCCCATCTGTTTCTTTGTGTTGTGTGGGCAGATGTAACCCCCAGCTTGAAACAAACGTTTATTTGTTAAAGAAAAGACTTTGGATTATAAAATACACCTGATACATTTGATTATTTCAGCCTTTTTCATCACATACTTCATGATAAACGTCATTCCACAGCTTTTGAGCTGCCATGTAGGAGGCCCTATTGTATAAGATATTACTCAGCGTTATACTTCTTAAGCACAAAACTGCACCCGAAATCCAGGACAGCTGAGATCCTGGTCGTTATCAGAAAATGTCTCAAAGACAGCAAGCTCATCAAGCTTCGTTTGGTTTATTAAAATTCAAAACAATACATTGTAAAAGGAAAGGGACACGCCTTGAACGCTTGCTATTGGCGCACAGTGTGCTACTTCCTACTCGGCAGGGCGTGTACTGCACTGTTACTACCCGTGTGTCAGTAGCAGTGGTTGGGGTCGATTCCCTTTGAATTCCAGTCAATTCAATTGGAATTGGCCCCCTGCTCGGGTCATAGGGGTCATATGACTTATCCTAGACTCTCCGCACCAGGACTTCCTGGGTCAGACCTTCTGCACTCTGGGGGAGATCATCGGCTCCACAGGCGGACGGCTGGAGAAGAGCCTCTCGTAAGTAAAACTCTTTCCCACCGTGCATCACACCACTACAGGCCTAATGAAGGGAGAACCTCCACCTCTGTCGATGACTCACAGCTTTAGCAACAGTACCTCTCTCCGGCTCGGCTTTATGAACCAACTGGTGTTGAGGTAGGAGTGGCTGCCTTTAGAATGGAAATGGAGCGCTGCACTGTTGAAGAGCTGTAAATGAAGCAACATGGATGTACAGACAGGTGACAAATTAAATTAAAAACACGACAACATGTGGAGAAAGTGCAGGGGTCTGAGTACTTTCTGAAGACACTGAATAGTAACACACCATTCCCTGTTCCTGGTGCATTGGGATGGGATATGCAGACCATATATCCCCCCTAAAACAGCAGTTCCAGCAGCATCTGATCCTCCATCCAGGGATCGACCCGGACAGACTGTGCCCAGCTTCAGAGGGCAGCCTGCCGTGGGATGATGGCTTATCATTTCCATGCAGTTGTGGCTGTGTGTTTCCCAGTTCAGATGGCTTAGCCTTGAGGGAGAGAGAGAGGGAGAGAGGGGAGAGAGAGGGAGAGAGGGGAGAGAGAGGGAGAGAGAGAAACTGTCAAGGATGCAACGGATTTGGGCCTGCGCCCACTCAACCCCCCCCCCCCCCCCCCCCCCCCCC
>JACXGI010001179.1:0-16023 GCA_016801175.1 Esox masquinongy | reverse complement strand
CGGTCTCTCAGTCTAGTTCTGTAGGCTACACAATCATGGGGAAGACTGCTGACTTGACAGCTGTCCAAAAGACGACCATTGACACCTTGCACAAGGAGGGCAAGACACAAAAGGTCATTGCTAAAGAGGCTAGCTGTTCACAGAGCTCTGTGTCCAAGCACATTAACAGAGAGGCGAAGGGAAGGAAAAGATGTGGTAGAAAAAAGTGTACAAGCAATAGGGAAAACCGCACCCTGGAGAGGATTGTGAGACAAAACCCATTCGAAAATGTGGGGGAGATTCACAAAGAGTGGACTGCAGCTGGAGTCAGTGCTTCAAGAACCACCACGCACAGACGTATGCAAGACATGGGTTTCAGCTGTCAGATTCCTTGTGTCAAGCCACTCTTGAACAAGACACAGCGTCAGAAGCATCTTGCCTGGGCTAAAGACAAAAAGGATTGGACTGCTGCTGAGTGGTCCAAAGTTATGTTCTCTGATGAAAATAAATTTTGCATTTCCTTTGGAAATCAAGGTCCCACAGTCTGGAGGAAGAGAGGAGAGGCACAGAATCCACGTTGCTTGAAGTCCAGTGTAAAGTTTCCACAGTCAGTGATGGTTTGGGGTGCCATGTCATCTGCTGGTGTTGGTCCACTGTGTTTTCTGAGGCCCAAGGTCAACGCAGCCGTCTACCACGAAGTTTTAGAGCACTTCATGCTTCCTGCTGCTGACCAACTTTATGGAAATGTAGATTTCATTTTCCAACAGGACTTGGCACCTGAACACAGTGCCAAAGCTACCAATACCTGGTTTAATGACCATGGTATCCCTGTTCTTAATTGGCCAGCAAACTCGCCTGACCTTAACCCTATAGAAAATCTATGGGGTATTGTGAAGAGGAAGATGCGATACGCCAGACCCAACAATGCAGAAGAGCTGAATGCCACATCAGAGCAACCTGGGCTCTCATAACACCTGAGCAGTGCCACAGACTGATCGACTCCATGCCACGCCGCATTGCTGCAGTAATTCAGGCAAAAGGAGCCCCAGCTAAGTATTGAGTGCTGTACATGCTCATACTTTTCATGTTCATACTTTTCAGTTGGCCAACATTTCTAAAAATCCTTTTATTGTATTGGTCTTAAGTAATATTCTAATTTTCTGAGATACTGAATTTGGGGTTTTCATTAGTTGTCAGTTATAATCATCAAAATTAAAAGAAATAAACACTTGAAATATATCAGTCTTTGTGGAATGAATGTATGCATTATACAAGTTTCACTTTTTGAATGGAATTACTGAAATAAATCAACTTTTTGATGATATTCTAATTTTATGACCAGCACCTGTATAAGCAGGTGCTTCCACAAATTTGTTTCCAGATTTCATAGAGCAATTGACGTCACTGCAAGTTTAGGTTTGTGCCTTATTAACTTCCGTTAATTAACCCGTGTATACAAGTTACACCAGGGGCCATACTGTTGAACTTTTACTAAAGCCGTTGGTTGAAACCGTTCATCTGAAATGGCAAGCAGCTAGTTCTTTTTCATGGGCCAACCTGGTTAAAATTCACCTCAGATAGTGCCCTTTCTATAACCTATTAATGCATATAAGAGTTTAGGGTCTTCAGTTCCGTTGAAGCGGAAGGTGCGCAGCAACACGAGATAGGTAGGTCTTCACAACGCTTCAGTTGAGGCTTGCAAGCAGCTCACACTTTTCCCAGACTTTGTAAAGCCCCCTCTGGGTGGCGGCTCAGAGTGCAGAGGGCTTCCAAGAATATCTATTAAAAGATATTTGTCAAGTGCAATTTCAATTCTGAATGCCCAATCAGAATTCACTTGTTTCTTGTGTTGTGATCATGGAGATGATATTGCAATGATATTGCGCTCATGTTAGAATGAATGTACTGATATTTTAACTGGGCGCGTTTGAACATGTTGGCACAGATGACTGATTCCATAGGAGTCACAGCCTTTGACTTTTACCATGTCTGAGTACAAAGTTGCCTTTACTAATGAATTATCCCACTGATTTTTCCCATCAAAGTGCATGGATGTGTGTTAAATTCATGAGCGGCAACATCATCCCGTCGTGAAACCGAAAACCTTTTTGAATATTTTAATAACATTGGTAGCAAGCCAAGGAAAGAAATGTATTGGCACACATCCACTCAGAGTGGTTGGACAGTTTAACAATGTCCCTGGGGTTGCCAAGTTGAGCAGAATAGCAAATGCAAGTGTTGGCAATGGGACTAGAGACTATTTGAAGCGTCAGGTAGGTTAATTACTTTTTGTTACCCGATATGAATATCTCGGCCCCAGCATCGTGGCAATGTTTTTCAAGTTGGCCTGTAATAATGCTGTAAGCTAGGAATTTCAGATCAGTTGTATATACCTTTTAAATGGTGAAACACATTTAAATGGTGAAAGCCCTAAATGGTCCTTTGTCCTTGCTAAAACCTTTTACATCCGAGCTGATTCCTTTATCCATTTCAGTGGGTCTGGTCTTTTGCCAAAAACCAGCATCAGACATGAACATTATGGGCCGGTTTCACGGACACCAAATAACGTCTAGCATGGGAAACAAAAATCAAGATTCTGGACCGAGGTTGACTTTTGTCTTGGACTAGGCTTAATCTGTTTCTGTGAAACCAGACCATTTTGGGCAAAAATCGTAAAACATTTTTAGGACTTTTATCTGGCAGACACAGTCCTTTAAGTCCTGTTGTACTGTATATATCCAGACAGAACAATTACAGCTTGGTAAAATTGCATGGAACAACATGGAAGTTGTGGAACACTGTTCTCCCAACGTGCAGGCAACAAATAGCTCATTAAATTGTTTATACACTCAGGTATATAGTCAGCTGTATTGACAGGTATTCTTGGTTGAGCTGCATGTTAGATTCTCCTGGCCAGGGCTGATAAGAAAGACATCGCTCCCTACCTGTCTGGTCACCGAGAGACCCATTGCAGGTCATCAACGATCTCCCTCATTACCTTGAGGTCAAAGGGTCACTGTTAGCAGCAGAACGGTTGTAAACAATAGCGTCAATGCGCTTCGGTACACTGGAGATTAATTAATTTCCAGTGGGAAGCTGCACTTTCGTTGCAGCACTGCAGAGGCAGTTTCAGAGAGTTGTTTGTGGAGGTTCTTAGCGGAGTTCTTAGCAATGGGTGAAACTTGAACTTCCGTTGCACTCGCACCCAGACGATGCATGCATAAACGTTTGTGATTTGACGCTGCAAGCGTGATCAAGGCGTCATTGGAGCTTGGAGCCCGGGGTAATACTGTGGCTCAATGTCTCCCATGACCTTCACTGGCATGGTAAAGTCGTAAAGAAGTGAGCTAACTATTTCAGCAAAAATATGTTTTCCAATTTATCTCAAAAGAATCTAAACGTGTTATCATGACCTGATGAGCCTGTTACCAGAAGCTGGGGAGGAATAAAAATCACTGGAGATTCTGTAACAGGTGAATTAAAAAATATGCTCGACCAACCAAAGGCCAATTCTGGTGTCATTTTGGGTATTACATTTTTGTCCAGGGAATGACTTAATGGCCAGAAACTGTTGATTGCTGTAATCAAGACTACACTGAAAATCCATGACTTGTTCTCCATCAATTGACAGAGAAAAGCCTCCTTATCTTCAAAGTTATTTCAGTGTTCTGCTTCATCCCACCTCTGGCCCTGCCTGTCTCAATCTGGGACATGGTCCTGAAATATTAAGGACAGTTGACATTAGCCAGGCTCACACATTCTAAACTTTGCATTGGTCTACTCTGGGTAAGGCTAGCTACCAAGATGGAACAAGGCTGGCAAATTCATACATAATATACTTGTTTTTTCTGCTTCTGGAGAAGCTCTGCATTTTCTACTGTGTACAATAATATGCCACAGTAGAAATACAGCTCTGAAGCTGGTCATTTTGTAATTCGCTCAAGAACAGTTTTTTTTTTACCTATAGCTAACTCGCCATTCCTCGAGCCAGCAGACAGGATAAGGACGTGACAAGGAGATAGGTTTTCCGAAGGACATAATTCTCTTCCAGGCCTAATCACATTGAGATGTGGTGGGCCGTACAGCTAACAGGATTTGGGCCCTGATGCTCCATGGTCTGCTGAAGCACCATGACGACTGTTTCCTTGGCGACATAGTCAGACGACGTGTCCCGTTTGCTGCTGCTGTAACTTCAATTACCAAGGAAACGTACAGTCACTTTTCTAAATCCTAACTTAATAATAGCACTCAGTCTCAGGACGGTGGAGGTAGAACCGTCTTCTTTTTTCATCATTATAATTCCAGAAGACATTCCCTAGTTTCCTGTAACTACTTATGGTGTGCTAAATAACTCACAGTAACGTCATTCTCCCTGGAGTCCACTTTTCTAATGAGCGAAGAAGAATGAGTGAAGATGAGCCGAAGGAGGACAGGAAAGAAGGGAGCAGCTGGCCCAGTGTCACAGGTTTACCCAGGAGTCCGCCACCACTGCCCGGTAATTGACCGGCATGCAGGTTTGACATTGGACGACCCCGGTACCACAGCCCCTAGCTCACCCTCCCTCACACTTCTCACCAGTCTCGCACCTCCCCCCTCTCCTTTCGTCTTGTTTCCTCTGGATTTTTCTAGCCTGTCTGTGGCTTTACTTTGAGAGTTCACCGAGTCGTGCAGTCATTGAGAGAAATCGAATCCACAGAGTGAAAGTAAGTTTAATTCAACTGGGAAAAAAACTAAACGTTAACCTTTATGTGATGTCAGCCGCAGTGGAGGAAAGGAAAAGGTATAGATAACTGTGTGATTGTACTCTGCAGTAAGGGGTTATATGGTTAATATTAGCTGCCTCTATACTCAGAGGATGACAAGATCTGTCGTGAAATCACTATGTATATGACGTTGCCATTGGTACTATAACCTTTCGTTCTTCCTCTCTTGCTGTTTCTGTATCTTTGTTATTCTATCTCTCGTTTTTTCTCTGTCACTGTTTCTCTCTTATTCTATCAGTCGTTCTCTCCCTCTCCCCTTTGCTCACCACCCTCTTCTTCTTCCCTTTCACAGAGGCATTCCTGGGAAGAAGTTAGGCTCCATTATCTTCGCGGCGGAGGAGCTTAGTAACTGTAGGGTTAGTATATGATAGTATAAGTTCTTCTCCTTACGAAGCTGCAAAGTGTCTCAGCAGTTGTTGTGTAGAATGATGCAAATAAACAACAGTAATAACAACCAACTGGAGATTTTGATCCTTCACTACGAAGCTCATTATTTTACTACCAAGTATCTATTTGTTCTTCACATACTGTAGTTGATTGTCAGGGGGACAGGGACATGTTTTACTACATCTCTTTCTATTTTCTGTATTTTTTTCCAAAAGGACCTCTTCTCCCAAAAATGTTTTACTCAGTCATGTGGACATTTCCATTTGTAGTTTTCCCCAGTCACCACAAACTCGGACAGGACACACACTCCTTTGTTAAAACCCTCCAGTACTAATTACATGACTTTATTCCAACACTCCATTTTATCAGTTTGTTGTGTAGCTAACTCAGCCCAGAGAAGAAGAAGGAAAAGCTGGATAAGGGGGTTGAGTTAAAAGAGAATTTCACCATGTTAGAAGGATCCTCACCACATTGAGTAACTGAGGGGGTTAAGAGAGAAAGCGAGAGGGGCCACTGCTTGGAAATTTTCATCAGTCCTGGTGAAGCTTGTCACTCTTGCCACTAAATAACTGGCCGCTAAGGGCTTTCCCATGATGCCCCCCTCCTGCTGTCTGCCACCTCTGAATCTGCAGCTGGGGAAGACAAGCTTGTTACGGTGGCCCCACACATGACGATTCAGTCCCCGGGGGCCATCTCTCGAAGGACCTGTCCTGCTAGTTTTGCGGAACGACCAACAGATGCACCACCACCGAAAGACCATTAGACATTCCTGCATAGTAATGAGCAGCTCTCAGCCAGTCTCGATAATAACGGAGCACGAGAGCCTTGGCTTGTGCGAGTCGGAGCAGCTAACCGGAGCAGCACACGCCCCTGGACGGCACGCTTGTGTGTCCTAGAGCCTTAGCCTTAATCCCATTTACATTTTATATTTAAATTTGATTAATTTAGCAGACGCTCTTATCCAGACTGACTTACAGTTGGTGCATCTTTACCAGGTTGAAATGCAGTTCCCTTAGGAGGCAGGGAACCAGGAAAAACAAAACCAACATCAGCATCCATCTCAGGGAGGACAGTCTAACCACAAGGTCACTGAGGTCACTGAGTTGAGCCTAAATAACAGCTTCCTGGCAATGATTTTTCTATCTTCAGGTAGAAGGGACTTGCTCCGAATCGCAATTAAAGCCAAATCTATATGCTGTGGTTATTATGCTGTCTGACTATCATGACGTCACATGACGGCGAGCTGGTAAATTAGTTACCTTTTAAAGCTGCTGTCCACACGGGAAGACTGTTCTTTAGGGTTGGCCCTTGACCCTGGTGTGATTTGATGTTTTGCTGCGATGAGAGGCTCTACAGGTCCTCTGCTGATGTTCTTCTCCAGGACATTGCTACCATGCAGCTGTGTGCCAACAAGCTAGACAAGAAGGACTTCTTTGGGAAGTCTGACCCCTTTCTGGTCTTCTACAGAAGCAACGAGGACGGAACGTGAGTGTAGCTGCCGCTGAAAAGTCCTAGTTTCCTAGTAACGTATCTAGTGTCATCGATTTACGTTTTCCCGGGTGTTACCGCAACACGCGCTGCAGGTCTGTTTGTTGTCATCACTCAAGTGTGCCGTGTTCTTATCTCGGGATTGTGTTTCGTAACTGCTGATGATGTCACCTGGTGATTTCGGTACAACTCTGTTCCAGGTTCACCATCTGCCATAAGACGGAGGTGGTGAAGAACACTCTGAACCCAGTCTGGCAGCCGTTCACCATCCCGGTGAGGGCCCTCTGCAACGGGGACTACGACAGGTCAGAGGCCGGGGGAGGAACGCAGGGCCTGTTTGGGTGGTCCTTCAGACGGGGAGCTGTGACTGTGCACCCTGAACCAAAATGTTCATGGTATTTGTAAAGTGTTGGTCAGTTGTTTAAACACTGTGAACCCACCGGGAACGCTTACAGAACAGAACCAAGAGGATGATGACTGTGGCGATCGGAATAAGGCCAGCCATCGGCCTGAGTTGACCTAGGGGCCAGTACTGGTGTCAGAGTATCCGCACAGCGTTGCCCAGCGTTCACCGCCAACGGCTCTGATGGAGGCTCCGTGAGCCAGGGCTGTGTTGAATTGAGCCAGGGCTGTGTTGATATGAGCCAGGGCTGTGCTGAATTGAGCCAGGGATGTGCTGAATTGAGCCAGGCTATGTTGATATGAGCAAGGTCTGTGTTGATATGAGCCAGGTCTGTGTTGATATGAGCCAGGTCTGTGTTGATATGAGCCAGGTCTGTGTTGATATGAGCCAGGTCTGTGTTGATATGAGCCAGGTCTGTGTTGATATGAGCCAGCCTATGTTGACATGAGCCAGGGCTATGTTGACATGAGCAAGGTCTGTGTTGATATGAGCCAGGTCTGTGTTGATATGAGCCAGGTCTGTGTTGATATGAGCCAGGTCTGTGTTGATGTGAGCCAGGGATGTGTTGATGTGAGCCAGGGCTGTGTTGATATGAACCAGAGCTGTGTTGAATTGAGCTAGGGCTCTGTTGAATTGAGCCAGGGCTCTGTTGAATTGTGCCAGGGCTCTGTTGAATTGAGCCAGGGCTGTGTTGACTACAAAATGAGATTTCAAGCTGATCGTCTTTCCAGACAGAATCAAAGTATTATTGATATTTATTGGCGTCCCTTGACATATACTGATGAACAGGTTTGTTGCTGTGCCTGTAAACGAAATACATCAATCCGATAATATACTGGGCCGTCATAACCGATCAAAGATTTCTGACCAAAAACGTAGTCACTGTGTTTTGCCTTTGTTGGGTAATGAAGCCTCCTTGTGTCAGAGGAATGAGTGTCACGTCGAACAAATGAAATACAGGTCCCTTTATTGTCTTTCCCTCCTAGAACGGTGAAAGTGGATGTGTACGACTGGGACCGAGATGGAAGGTATTTTTATGTCCCTTTTCAACAACACATGAATGTCTATTACTTTGTGACCGTACCTTATGCCTTCAGTTATCCCCCCACAGCCATGATTTCATTGGTGAGTTCACCACAAGCTACAGAGATTTCTCCCGCGGACAAAACCAGTTTAATGTCTATGAGGTGAGTCACCATTTTTTTGATTTCAGTACCATGTATGGTACAAATGTACGTGTTTGGGATTACTTTGTAATATCCATATTCAGTTTAGTTAAGTCGTTTGTGTTGTATCTTGAACTGATATGTACTGTTCGTACATCCACGCGGTCATTAGGCACATCATCTAACGCAAGCATTTTCACTTCCTACATCGTCTATAGAAAAACTACCTAATGTAACCTCATCAATTATTTTCCTTTCCATAAAATCAGGTTTTAAATCCGAAAAAGAAGGGCAAGAAAAAGAAATACATCAACTCGGGCACGGTATGTTCTTTCCCCATATCTGCTTGTCAGCTTCACCACGGCATCGGTGATTTATTTCAGTAATTATTATTATCATGATACCCTACTCCACATCTCCTACCCCCACTACTATCACCAGGTAACACTGCTGTCCTTCAAAGTGGAGTCGGAGTACACGTTTGTGGATTTCATCCGAGGCGGGTGAGTGGAATTTTAATTAACCCGGTGTTAATTAGGCCCATGCTTCTGTGGATAAACAGCTCAGGAAGCCCCCCTGAATACAGGCTGCGGACAGAGTTATTGTCCGCAGACTAGCACTGTTTTAACTCGCTACATCCAACCAGTGGGTCAGACGGGTCCGTGGAGTTTCACGGGACCAGAGTAATATTACAAGCACTCAGGAAACATTCAAAGTCCGGGTGGAGCAAGTTTCGCCATCATTCTTATTTGAATCATGTCTGTCACCAGCTTTATGTTCACCAATAGCTTCTTTGTCAACAGGACACAACTTAACTTCACAGTAGCCATCGACTTCACAGCTTCTAATGGTGAGTCTGGAGCTCAGCGCTGCCATGGGCAACAGTAAACGCTTACAGCGGGTATGCATTAAAATGCAAATGTGACCTATTTATTTAGGTATTTTATGTACCCTCATATGCTATATTGTACAGTCCAGTTATGGCCAACCAATCATCCCCCCGGAATACATATCCATCCTTCACTTTATAGCTGATGTGAGCCGAGCGTTCTGGCACAAATTGGTCGCCATGAGTCGCCTTGCTGGTTGCTTTTGGTGGAAAGGCGCTATATATAAGTCCGATTCATTATCATAAAGGTCACGTCTGGAATCAGCAATGAGCAGACCATGGTGTTTTTTCCCTAGCCACTGTGCCTGTGCTTTGCTGGCTCTTTTGGCTCTGAGTTTAGGGGCGGCCTTGCGCAGCCTTCTAAAAATAAAGTAATGGCTATGTATCATGCAGTGGGTGTGACTAATATCATTAAAATGCTTCTCTGTTTAAACTTTTATATTAGGATTAAAAGTTTATAAAGACTATTCATTTTTAACACAGTCCAAAACCTAGACTTCTTTCCTAATAAGCTAAGTAGTGAGGTCTGGGATATGACGGATAGTAGGGATCTAACTTAAGGTAGCATTTTAACTGGGGGGGGCTTCTAAAAACATTTCCATATTGCAATGTCCCCAATGAACAGATATACACGATTTACAGTAGCACGTGCTTTCATCAGTATAATACACAATAATACACAGTTCTGTTGTCAGAACATGGTGCTTTCAACGGCAGGGTTGTAGGTTTGACTCCCACGGGGCCCCAGTATCAAAAGTTTGAAAACATGCACTTGCTACTGTTCATTCTGCTGGGTAAGAAGTGCCTGCGAGGTAACTGTAAACGATGGCTAAAACTGGATATCTTAGATTATCTAACTGTGAGGCTTGCCAAAACAGCTGCTCATGCAAACAGCCGATCCTGTCCGACAGGTGACCCGTCTCAACCCACTTCCCTTCACTACATCAACCCGTACCAGATGAATGCCTACGCCATGGCGCTGAAAGCCGTGGGGGAGATCATCCAGGACTACGACAGCGACAAGCTGTTTCCAGCCTATGGCTTCGGAGCCAAGCTACCCCCCAACGGAAAGATCTCCCACGCCTTCCCTCTGGTAAGATGGGCACACACACACACAAACACGGCACACACCCGCACCAGGTAGCTCTTCTGCGATAAGGCACGCGGCTAGGTCCTAAGCCGGGAGGGCTAGCACACTTCAGTGCGTCAGATTCAAGTTCCCTACTCCTACCCTTTCGTTCCCATTTGCAACTTTTAGTGGTAGGCGTGTGTGTGTTAGCGTCGTAGGTGTGAGTGTTTGTGCTAATCTGTATGTGTGGGAGAGGCAGAAAGATGAGACTGAGGATGAGAGTGGGGGCAGATGCAAGAGAGAATACTCTCAGGGCCCTATTGAATAAAAAACAGCTCCTGGCTTTCCGGGATGAGAGCAGCATTTTAAAGGGTTGGAGCTGATTGCCCCGCCACTCATGGCCTTGATTGGTCTGAGAGCCTCAGCTGGGCTGGGAGCTTTCTGCAGCGCGCCCCAGTACGCTGGAGCGTTTTTGGCCATAGCGACACCACAGCCAAGTTAAAACCTATATGATTTCATGAGATCTTTAACTGTTTTTATTTGCTCGGTTTGAACTGGGTCGTCGTCTTCTAAGCTTGCGAGGGAGGCCTGTGGGTTGGAAAACAGTAGAACATAGAGCCATACGTTGTGTAATGCATTTTTTTGCGGGGATCTAGGGTGAGTGAGGCGCCCAGTAGGAAGGCTTGCTATTGGCTGCAATATCAACCTCCCCATTCTGTACCTGTAGTACCACCGTCACATATTCATACCCGTAGTACCACCGTCACATATTCATACCCATAGTACCACCGTCACATATTCATACCCGTAGTACCACCGTCACATATTCATACCCATAGTACCACCGTCACATTCATTCCCGTAGTATCACCGTCACATATTCATACCCATAGTACCACCGTCACATATTCATACCCGTAGTACCACCGTCACATTCATTCCCGTAGTACCACCGTCACATATTCATACCCGTAGTACCAACGTCACATATTCATACCCGTAGTACCACCGTCACATATTCATACCCGTAGTACCACCGTCACATATTTATACCCATAGTACCACCATCACATTCATACCCGTAGTACCATCGTCACATTCATTCCCGTAGTACCACCATCACATATTCATACCCGTAGTACCACGTCACATATTTATACCGTAGTACCACCGTCACATATTCATACCCGTAGTACCACCATCACATATTCATACCTGTAGTACCACCATCACATATTCATACCTGTAGTACCACCATCACATATTCATACCTGTAGTAACACCGTCACATATTTATACCCGTAGTACCACCGTCACGTATTCATACCCGTAGTACCACCGTCACATATTCATACCCGTAGTACCACCGTCACATATTTATACCCGTAGTACCACCATCACATTCATACCCGTAGTACCACCATCACATTCATTCCCGTAGTACCACCGTCACATATTTATACCCGTAGTACCACCATCACATTCATACCCGTAGTACCACCATCACATTCATTCCTGTAGTACCACCGTCACATTCATACCCGTAGTACCACCGTACCACCGTCATATTCATACCCGTAGTACCACCGTCTCATATTCATACCCGTAGTACCACCGTACCACCGTCATATTCATACCCGTAGTACCACCGTCACATATTCATTCTGGTCCTGGATAACATTTCAAGCTCAATGGAAAATCTCCACAGGAATGTATTGGTCCTGGACCAATACACCAATGGAAACCACCCCATTGTGGGCATTCATAAAGGTGTCATCTTTCCCAGGTAACGTTTGGGATTTGGAGCTTTCTGAATGTTAATAAAACAGGTTTAGGACTGCGGTTCACATAACCTACATCAACATATTTGGCCCAATTCAGATCATTTAAAAATAATAATAATAGTTAATTTTACTGATAAAACCAGCTCTGACAAAGTTGTTTTGTGAAAAGATCTTATGTGATTGGTCAAAAGACCAATTAGTGAAAAAATATCAGAATTATGCTGCCTTCATAAATGCAGCCGTGATCCCATCCATGGGTAATGTTAACCACCGGGAACCCAGGGGCAAAGAACAATGACACTCTGGGTCTTGAGAGCAAGTGTCTACGGGGAACTGGAGATGTCTTTCCCTAACCCAACATTTGAATGTCAAACCCACAGGTTGTGATTGGAGTTGAAAATGTGGAGAGGACTACGTCATCTTTGAATTCAATTGACCACGTCATCTTTGAATTCATCTGAATAACGGCATTTATCTGTCTCTCTGATTATTTTTCATTCAAAGAAAGATATTTCTGGAGAGCGAATGTTTTTCTTTTCCTGCTTAGGGATAACCTCTCCCAGTTAGCAAGACTCAAAGACAGAAAGATCCAGACAGACAGAATCTGATAGTGAGAGAGAGACAGAGGCAGTCAGTCAGAGGCGGTGAGACAGAGGCGGTAAGACAGAGGCAGTCAGACAGAGGCAGTCAGACAGAGGCAGTCAGACAGAGGCGGTCGGTCAGTCAGAGGCAGTCAGACCGAGGCAGTCAGACAGAGGCAGTCAGAGAGCGACTGAGTCTGAGAGAGCAACTCCCAAGTCATTGCTGTGTTTCTGTAGCAGTCCAAGTCATTGCTGTTTCTGTAGCAGTCCAAGTCATTGCTGTGTTTCTGTAGCAGTCCAAGTCATTGCTGTGTTTCTGTAGCAGTCCAAGTCATTGCTGTGTTTCTTTAGCAGTCCAAGTCATTGCTGTGTTTCTGTAGCAGTCCAAGTCATTGCTGTGTTTCTGTAGCAGTCCCACTGATGATGCAGCCTATTAGATTTGAGACTCTTTTGAATACGTGTTTCCATCAGAGAGGGCTGGTGAGGGAAAAAGAATTTGGAGCATTGTCTCTTACGATATCAAATTCAGATTGCTTCCTTGGCAGGAAAACCATTGTGTAAATATTGCCAAAGCATCAATGTGTAAAATATATATTGTTATCAAACATATTTGTGTGATAAAAGTGAAATACAAATAATGTCATAATAGAAATAACAACAGAATGATAGCTGTGAATGCCAATTAAATAAATGCATTTTGACCAAGTCGTATTATTATTACTAATTCATGAAGAAGAGATATGCTGATGAGAAATGTTCACACACTCAAATCAACTGGCTGACTCAAAAATACCTTAAAGGTAAAATGTCTGCTGTTTAAGTATGATTGATTGTTGGTTTCTCCAGTCATGTGACCAGAATTGGTCAACTTTTAAAAAGCGATTTGTGGATTTCTCTCTTGTTTGGATACAAACACAATTTCCCCTGTTTCAAAAATGTGTATTTAATGCATACATTTTATTCAGATTCCGAAGAAAAGGACAGTGTGAGAATAATAGCGAAAATAAATACTTTTTATTAAAAAGTGAATCTCAGAGACGCATTTAAAACAGAACCGAAACAAGTGTGTGTTTCCGACGGCAGAGCCACGCTACAAAAGGTCGGGCACATGCCTGCCCGACGATGTGATTAAAATGTATAAAAAGCCATAATACTGTAAGAAATATTTGCAAGGTGTGTATGTGCCCATTTGAGCAGAGTCAGTGTAGGTGGTCAGACAGGTCAGGAGGTCAGCCATCTCGCAGATTAGAAACTGCCTTCCGAGCCTCTCAGTATGAGACCCTACGCTTGGAAGCGGAGCTCATCTGTCCGACGGTTAGCAGGTAAACAGCACGTGGCTGGACTGTGAACAATCCTGGATAAGGCCGCAGGCTGTCACTGGGCAACGTAGATGGGTACCGGATGGCTGGGAGCAAGGCTCCAGTCGTCTGCTGGGTCATCTTCCATATCTGCTGGGAGTCTGGGGTCAGATGCGGAGCAGCTCCCCTACCAAGCTGTAACGCAGCCAGACAGGTTGCTGCTGATGGTGTCGGCGTCAGTATTGGGAGAGGACACACATTCCTCCTCGTGGGTAAGAGGCCCTTGATCAAGGGTCTGTAACAGGTCTTCGGCTAAGATGCGGAACGTAAAAACGTCCGTCTCTGTCTGCCGCAGCCTCGTTGATATTGTGTATTCCCATCTACGTTGCGAAAGTCAACAAAACACTTTGTTTTGCGGACCCTGAGGGGAGGCTGTTGTCCCAGCGCCACAGTTTGATCACCTCCTCCCTGTGGGCTGATTAGTCATAGTTGGTTATCAGGTCTACAGCTGTGGTGTCGTCAAAAAACCTGATGATGGATTTGGTGTGAGGCGCTGCCCTGCCGTCGTGAGTGAACCCAGAGTAAAGCAGAGGAGTGTGGGCACTTCCTCCCAAGGTAGCTGCTGTTGTCAAGCCAACAGCGCACACTCTTTTGGATCTGTAGCATTACTTCAGAACGACGGCTGGCGCAGGAGCTCTCCAGTTGCCAATTTATGTAATCCCACATTATTTATACCAGATAACATTTGTTTATTTTTTCTTTTGAGGGCGTTGGCGTTTTATTTGTTTTACCACAGTGCCCACTTCGCTCGTACTTTTCCTGGCCATTGTTGTCGAGAGGAGTCGACGTGTAACAGGGGCTTTGACGGAGGAGGTGTTGAGATCTCACCTGTGAAACAACACCATGACATCATGGATAAATGAGTGGACATCAGTGCTGACATTGGGGCGTGTACGTACATGTCTTCCTATCTCTTGCAGAGTGGTGACTACAACAACCCAAACTGCGTGGGGATAGATGGCGTGTTGGAGGCCTACTTCCGGAGCCTCAGGACCGTCCAACTCTATGGGCCCACCAACTTCTCTCCAGTCATCAGCCAGGTGGCACGGTAAGGAGGTCACCATCACAGCCGAAATGCCGATGACTGCAGTAAAATGCTTAATGGAAGTTAACCAAAACAACCAAAAATACCAAGGAGACACGTCTGGAAAGGGGTACTCAACTCTGGACTGCAAAGCCAGTTCCACTCCATTTTTTTCCCATTTCAACCCTCTACTCAGGGTCTAATTTGACCTGGGACACCAGGTGGGTGCAATTAATGATGAGGTAGAACAGAAAACCAGCAGGCTCCGGACCTCGTAGGGTAAGAGTTGAATACCCTGACACAGGTGACACGGGGAAAAGGGTGCTGTGGGGGAAAGATTATTCATTATTTTTGTACTGTATGTGTATTTCACAATGTGACGTTTGTATAGATGTCAGCCCCAGCGTATGTATCTCATCATTAATCCACGACATTTCACATAGAAAGTGCTATTGACTGCTACCGGCACCTTCTGCATTCTGGCTCTGGCTCTGCTCACAAAGGGCCAGACCCCTTGACACCTCTGGCACACCGTACACTACAACAGTATTATGTAAGGAAACCATACAAAATGCAGGAAGGGATGTACGGGTCAACACTTCTTTCTAACGCGTGCATAATCATTCACATTGGCAAGGCAAAGCCTGTATAATTTAAATATGTGTTTTAGTAATACATTTACGACAGCGCGGCAGCATATAATATTACTGCATATAATTATACAGTGCCCACACAGGCTCATTATTCATCTGAAATATTCCCTCTATCACGGAATGACGAAGTTCTCATTGTGTCATAATAGGGAATATTTATAATGAAGGATCACTGAGCTGCAGGGTATCAGCAGGCTGCTCGGTGAGAGAGAGAGAGAGGGATAGAGAGAGAGGGATAGAGAGAGAGGGAGGGAGGGAGGAGATGGAGAGAAAGAGGAGAGGGAGAGAAAGAGGGATCGAGAGAGGGGGAGAGAGGAGAGGGATAGAGAGGGGGGAGAGAGGGAGAGAGAATCACTGCCTGTAGTAGAAAGTGTCTGGAGGAGAAAACTGCTTCAAGCAAATACCTGTGTAGCATGACACTCCAGATACAGTGTAGCATGACACTCCAGATACAGCGTAGCATGACACTCCAGATACAG
>JACXGI010001178.1:87115-100941 GCA_016801175.1 Esox masquinongy | reverse complement strand
ACACACACACACACACACACACACACACACACACACACACACACACACACACTTCAAACATCCCCAGCTCCATGGGGTGTCTGACTATGTTTAAAAAAAAAGTGGGGGTGCAGACAATTTCTTGCAACTACTTTCTGCAATATTATATTGTTTCTTGACAGGGGGAATCCACTTTTACATGACAGAACACACCAATTTCCCTTAGGTTTTCACCACAATCCAATTTAAAGTGTTTTTCTGACTAGCTTACTTAAGAGCTTACAGGTTAGCCACAGATCATGCATGCATAAATTTGAAAATTAATTGCGAAGGTAATATTGATGTCATCAGCAACTTAATATCTTATATTTGGATATATATATAGATATAGCCACCAGGTATAGATATTTCTCAGTGTTTACAAAATACATACTACAAAAATAAAACATTTTTTGTCTAACCTAAAAACAATGTAATATAGTAAAACCTTGTGTATTTTCAAGCACCATATTGGCATTACATAGATTTATTGGCATGCATGTTAATCCTTGGAAATTGTTTTCTATTTTAGCATGACATTTGGACAAAGTGTGAAGCCAAAGACATACCAGAACAGCTTTGCAAGAAGTGTTGAATTAAGTGATCTAATCCAAGCCCTGACACCATTGCTTGAGAATTACAAACAATCATGGACATCACTAGAGATTCGTGGATATGGGGGCTAAGCCTCTTTTAGGGGGGTCTGGGCATACTCCTCCAGGTTTTTTTGAATGTCCCTAAAACATCTTTTCATCATGTATTTTCAGAGTATGGGAGTAAAATCTATCAAATTAAGGTTATTTTTGGCCAAGGTTGTCTAAAAGTATACCTGTCTTATAGTTTGTGTTAGACACTGATCTAATGACTTAAATTCTAGCCAAATACAGAAATTAAAGTCCGCTCTATCCCCATCCATCCAACACCAGCAAAAGGCACAAAAATGGCTGTACTATGTAGCAAAAATACTTTTGACAACAATAATTTATAGTAAATGAACATCTACATACATATTCTATTTCTAAACGTGACTTCTATTAGTCATTTCAAAACAAATTTATTGATTAGCCTTTTCGTCTCAGAATGAAGTTATTAAAAAATTGGTTATACGTAAAAAAAAGAAACATTTAATAACCGGATCTCCGGTTTTGTTTGGGTTTGAAGTTGACTTCAAACCCAAACAAAAAAAAAAAAACACACAAGGTATCGCAAATGTTTTCTGTTGAAACCGAATAATTCAACGTAACTATTCTTGTAGAACCACCTATTATCGGCATATCCAACAGCAATTTTGAAATACATCTTATTGTATCGAGTAAACATTTGATCAAGTCATGAATGTTTATGATGATTATTGGTGACAAATGTTTGCTAGCATGTCATTAACTATAATTTCTTACATTTCAGTAGAAATATTAATATTTCAAGGTAGTTGGTAAGCAACGTAGGTCAAAAAATACGACCCCCTGTTATCGGCCACAGTCCCAAATTACTGGCCAACTTACTATTTTGTTGAATTACAGTATAATTCCTTTTTATTTGTCTCACAAATTACAGATCATAGTCTCCTCTGTCTACTAGAAATATGTAGATAGATTTCTTGCCTTCTGTAAAAAAAAAGACTGATCACTTGGTTATTAAATGACGTCTGGTCTGTCACGCAAGTCAAATATCACAAATCGCAACCTTCATACATGTCATTTTACGAAACAAAAAAAAAAAAACCTCCGTACATTTCTATAAACCAGAAAAGGAACCAGGCAAGTCTAGTTTAGCCAGCCCACAATTAGAAAGGATGAATGTTGTTGTCCCTGGCTGGTTTTGATCCGCGGTTTCCTATGTCTTTAACCATTACACAGCAGGAATGCAACTTTACCCTCAGCCAATACATTTTTGCAACGGAACTAAAGTGTACTCTTGTACAAAGATTACTGTAGATGGCTAGCTAATAGCTATACAGTACTTATAACGAAAACAATGACTCCAATCACTCCATGGCTGGATCGTTTCTTTAGAAAACAATACAAATATAAAAGGGTCAGGTAAAACAATTACTTTTAAATATATGACATTCATGGTATAACAGAGTGTATATACAGTGGATACAAAAAGTCTACACACCCCTGTTAAAATTCCAGGTTGTTGGGATGTAAAAGAATGAGACAAAGATAAATCATGTCAGAACTTTTTCCACTTTTAATGTGACCTATAACGTGAACAATTCAATTGAAAAACAAACTGAAATCTTTGAGGAGGAAAAATAAAAACTCACAATAACCTGGTTGCATAAGTGTGCACACTCTTAAACTAATACTTTGTTGAAGCATCTTTTCATTATATTACAGCACTCAGTCTTTTTGGGTAGGAGTCTATTAGCATGGCACATCTTGACGTGGCAATATTTGCCCACTCTTCTTTGCAAAAGCGCTCCAAATCTGTCAGATTGCGAGAACATCTCCTGTGCACAGCCCTCTTCAGATCACACCACAGATGTTCAATTGGATTCAGGTCTGGGCTCTGGCTAGGCCATTCCAAAACGTTAATCTTCTTCTGGTGAAGCCATGCTTTTGTGGATTTGGATGTGTGCTATGGGTCGTTGTCGTGCTGAAAGGTGAACTTCCTCTTCATCTTCAGCTTTCTAACGGACGCCTGAAGGTTTTGTGCCAAAATTGCCTGGTATTTGGAACTGTTCATAATTCCCTCCACACTGACTAAGACCCCGGTTCCAGCTGAAGAAAAACAGCCCCAAAGCATGATGCTGTCACCACCATGCTTCACTGTGGGTATGGTATTCTTTGGGTGATGTGCAGTGTTGTTTTTGCGCCAAACATACCTTTTGGAATTACGGCCAAAAAGTTCAACCTTGGTTTCATCAGACCATAACACATTTTCCCACGTGCTTTTGGGGGACTTGATGTTTGTTTTTGCAAACTTCAGCCGGGCTTGGATGTTTTTCTTTGTAAGAAAAGGCTTCCGTCTTGCCACCCTACCCCATAGCCCATTCATATGAAGACTACGGGAGATTGTTGTCACATGTAGCACACAGCCAGTACTTGCCAGAAATACCTGCAGTTCCTTTAATGTTGCTGTAGGCCTCTTGGAAGCCTCCTTGACCAGTTTTCTTCTCGTCCTTTCATCAATTTTTGTGGGACGTCCAGTTCTTGGTAATGTCTCTGTTGTGCCATATTTTCTCCCCTTGATGATGACTGTCTTCACTGTGTTCCATGGTATATCTAATGCTTTGGAAATTCTTTGTACCCTTCTCCTGACTGATATCTTTCAACAATGAGGTCCCTCGGATGCTTTGGAAGCTCTCTGCGGACCATGGCTTTTGCTCTGAGATGCAACTAAGAAAATGTCAGGAAAATCCTACTAGAACAGCTACTAGAACTTTATTTGTGATTAATCAGAGTCACTTTAAATGATGGCAGGTGTGTAATGACTTCTATTTAACATGAGTTTGAATGTGATTGGTTAATTCTGAACACAGCCACATCCCCAGTAATAAGAGGGTGTGCACACTTATGCAACCAGGTTATTATAAGGTTTTTATTGTTCATTTTTCCCCCTCAAAGATTTCAGTTTGTTTTTCAATTGAATTGTTCACATTATAGGTCACATTAAAAGTGGAAAAAGTTCTGATGTGATTTATTTTTGTCTCATTCTTTACATTACAAGAATTTTAACAGGTGTGTGTAGACTTTATATCCACTGTATATTGGTGTGCGATGGCTGAAAAGCACAGACCGGATAAATATTTCTGAGAGACAAAAATTACAAAGTCTGAGAGGGGAATCAAACCGGGGTCAAAACATTGAAGGGCAGGGATAAACCCAAAAGGCTTGTTGCTATTCAGTTCAGCTCTGTATCGTCTCCAAATGTAATTTTTAACCTAGCAATTAAATTATTTATTATTATTTGCTGAAATAATGTGGGCAACAGAATTTTTATTAACGGAACTAAAGTGTACTTTTGTACAAAGATTACTGATTTTATTTCTCTGACCACTAGAAACGGACGGTAATGAGGGTGGTCAAAAGTAGGAAGATGTTAGCTACTACACTGCTCAAAGAAATTAAGGGAACACTGAAATCACACATCAGGTCTCGCACGAAACATAATAAAGTTCAAAATCTTTACTGTACATTGTGTAATTCGTTGAGAACAAAATGACGTAACAACTGTCAATGGAAACCAAAATCACCAACCGACTGAAGGCTGGATTCAAACTCACACCGAAAATCAAAGTAAACAATTGAAATCACAGGCTGTTCCAAATTGCATGAATTTCATCACGGCAACTCAATGTGACTTAGTAGTGTGTGGCCCCCACGTGCCTGTATGCACTCCCGACAACGTCTGGGCATGCTCCTGATGAGACGAAGGTTGGTGTCATGGTGGATCTGCTCCCAGGCCTGGATCAGGGCATCAGTGAGCTCCTGGATAGTCTGCGGCATTACTTTGCAGTGTCAGATGCACCGATGCATAATGTCTCAATTGGATTCAGGTCTGGGGAACGAGAGGGCCTCTCAATGGCATCAATGCCTTCATCATCCTGGAACTACCTACAGTTGTGCTCATAAGTTTTCATGCCCTGGCAGAAATTGTGAAAATTTGGCATTGATTTTGAATATATGACTGATCATGCAAAAAAAAACTGTCTTTCATTTAAGGATAGTGATTATATGAAGCCATTTATTATCACATAGTTGTTTGGCTCCTTTTTAAATTATTATGATAACAGAAATCACCCAAATGGCCCTGATCAAAAGTTAACATACCCTTGAATGTTTGGCCTTGTTACAGACACACAAGGTGACACACACAGGTGAAAATGGCAATTGAAGTTGAATTTCCCACACCTGTGGCTTTTTAAATTGCAATTAGTGTCTGTATATAAATAGTCAATGAGTTTGTTAGCTCTCATGTGGATGCACTGAGCAGGCTAGATACTGAGCCATGGGGAGCAGAAAAGAACTGTCAAAAGACCTGCGTAACAAGGCAAAGGAACTTAATAAAGATGGAAAAGGATATAAAAAGATATCCAAAGATTTGCAAATGCCAGTCAGTACCGTTCAATCACTTTTTAAGAAGTGAAACGTTTGGGGATCTCTTGATACCAAGCCAAGGTCAGGTAGAACAAGAAAGATTTCAGCCAAAACTGCCATTAGAATTGTTTGGGATACAAAGAAAAACCCACACGTAACCTCAGGAGAAATACAGGCTGCTCTGGAAAAAGATGGTGTGGTTGTTTCAAGGAGCACAATATGACGATACTAGAACAAAAATGAGCTGCATGGTTGAGTTGCCAGATAGAAGCCTTTTCTGCGCCAATGCCACAAAAAAGCCCGGTTACAATATGCCCGACAACACCTTGACACGCCTCACAGCTTCTGGCACACTGTAATTTGGAGTGACGCGACCAAAATAGAGCTTTATGATCAAAACCATAAGCACTATTTTTGGAGAGGGGTCAACAAGGCCTATAGTGAACAGAATACCATCCCAGCTGTGAAGCATGGTGGAAGCTCACTGATGTTTTGGTGGTGTGTGAGCTCTAAAGGCACGGGGAATCTTGTGAAAATTGATGGCAAGATGAATGCAGCATGTTATCAGAAAATACTGGCAGACAATTTGCATTCTTCTGCACGAAAGCGGCGCATGGGACGCTCTTGGACTTTCCAGCACGACATTGACCCTAAGCACCAAGGCCAAGTTTACCCTCCAGTGGTTACAGCAGAAAAAGGTGAAGGTTCTGGAGTGGCCATCATAGTCTCCTGTACTTAATATCATCGAGCCCCTCTGGGGAGATCTCAAACGTGCGCTTCATGCAAGACGACCAAAGACTTTGCATGACCTGGAGGCATTTTGCCAAGACGAATGGGCAGCTATACCACCTGCAAGAATTCGGGGCCGCATAGACAACTATTACAAAAGGCTGCACGCTGTCATTGATGCTAAAGCGGGCAATACACAGTATTAAGAACTAAGGGTATGCAGACTTTTGAACAGGGGTCAGTTCATCTTTTTCTTTGTTGCCATGTTGTTTTATGATTGTTGCCATTCTGTTATGACCTACAGTTGAATGTGAATCCCATAAGAAATAAAAGACGTGTTTTGCCTGCTCACTCATGTTTTCTTTACAAAAACTAAAATAGGCCTAGCGACATTCCTGCAAACAATACCGTGCCTGAACTTCACAAAACTTGAGCAATAAATCTGAAAACAATATTTTCCTATTAGAGTTGATTCATATTCATGCTGTGTGATACGTTGGTCCAGCGGTCTAAACTGCTGCCTCCGGTGGACATGTATTGCTGTAGTACTGCAAGTTTAAATCTGGCCAACAGCTTACAGCAAAATCACTCTCCTCTAATTTTCCCCGCTGTCTACACCCTAACAATGCACAAAATTACCCTAAAACATATCTAAAAAAACCCTGTAATGGCTGCCAAGTTGCATCCATCAAGCATTAACTTGTAGAGCAATGTGCAATAAAGACATCTTGTAAAATAAAATTTTACATTTCATTTTAAGGCAGCAAAATGCATATGGTGCAGGGGTATGTAAACATACTGAATATACCCTAACTGTACTGAATATGCCTAATACTGTTTTACTACAATAACAGGCAACATCAACCAAACACTGGGGTGACTTTGAAGGAACTTCGAATTGATTCAATTGCAACAAACACAAGAAAATGTTTAATGGTTGTGTTTCTCTGCTTAAATTTTGATGTCAGGTATTTTTTTTGCTGATTGTAAATGCTGTGCAATTGAACTTTGACTTTGAATGAGAATACTGTGAGGACAGGAAATTTTCAAAGAAAAGATATGTAGTCAGTTCTATGAAAAATACTCAACCCTAGTACACCCAATCGCAGGAGGATTGATCGGTAAAGAATGAACCCCGACCTTTGCCAGAACACGGCTGCTGATGCCTTCGTAAGCAAAGTCATTGGAACTAATTTAGCACCAGTCAACTTGTGGCCAAAAGCCAAGACTGGAGCCGCACAAGAGCCAACAGTAGCCTCCAGAACCAATTATGAAAAGTACAAGAATGATTAAGTTGAGTGTTGTTTAATGACTTTTTACACATTGGTTTGGAAGCTATTTTAGGCGGTGTGGCAATGCACTGAATGACTAGCGATTTGGGGTTTCATTTACTCCCATATAGTATTGATAGGTCTGATGAACATGTACATCTAGTCGCAAGCATGCACGCAGAAAAATTGAGCTCACGCACGCACGCGTGCGCGCACACACAACCCAGATGCACATAAGAGACAGACTCATACATACAAAGAAAATCACACTAATATTCACCAGCCTTGACTACATAATTACTTTTGGCAAGAATCTATAGCAAAGCGCACAGGGTTTCAGAACTCAAATAACAATCTCTACCTGCATCCAAATCTGAACCCTTAGGTCATCCACAGAAACATGTTTTCACCAAGGCATCCCAAACATAATGAGGTTCTCTCTATTGAAACTGTCCATCTCTTGCCATTGCCGAAGCCCTCTGTAAATAGCCGAACTTCCTATTCATCTGAGTGCAATGAGAAATAATCGTAATGATCGTAATTGCGCCACTCCAACAATGAGACGAGGAGAGAGTGACTGAGCATAGAAATTAAGACAAAGGAATCTGGGCTGTCTTTATTGAATGAGGAGCAGACCTTGAGAAGGTGAGAGAGAGAGAGAGAGAGCGCGAGAGAGAGAGAGAGAGGGAGAGAGAGAGAGGGAGAGAGAGAGAACTATTGGGTCAGGACCACACTGTACGATAAACACTTCACCATTCAGCAATCAGACGTCATGTTCAAGTGGGCCATGTGAGAGAAGATACGGTAAACGTGACAAGAACATTTTATAAAAACTGCAGATCAGCCTCCTCATTGACTGAGTGCAAAGCCTACTGAAGGCCACATGCACAAATACCTTAAAAGTAAAAGGCATACTCAGCCCGCTGCCTTAGGGCGAGCGTGTCCTCACGCATGTCCAGAGATCCATTGCCCATGCACACCACTGTCAAAAGTTTGGATAAACCTACAAATTGTAGGATATTTCTTTATTTTGTACTATTTTCCACATTGAAGGATAATTCTGGAGACATCAAAACTATGAAAGTGTAACAGCCAAAGAAGATGTTAAACAGGTCAAAATATATTTTATAATGTAAATTCTTCAGAGTAGCCTTTGCCTTGAAGACAGCTATGCACACTCTTTGCATTCTCTTAACCAACTTTGAGGTAATCATCTGGAATGCATTTAAAATAACAGGTGTGCCTTGTCAAAAGTTAATTGGTGGCATTTCTTTCCTTCATGTGTTTAAGCCAATCAGTTGTGTTGTGACATGGTAGGTTTGATATACAGAAGATCATTATTATATACTGTATGTACTATACTGTAGTAGCCCATATTATTGAAAGAACAGCTAAAATGAGCAAAGAGAAATGACCTTCATTACTTTAGGATATAAAGGTCAGTCAATACGAAAAATGTCAAGAACTCTGAAAGTTTCTTCAAACGCAGTCGCAATAACAATTAAGCGCTAAATGAAAGGACCGCCACAGGAAAGTAAGATAGAGTTTTTCTCTGCTGCAGAGGATAAGTTCATTAGAGTTACCAGCCTCAGATATCGGCAATTAACAGAACATCAGATTGCAGCCCAAATAAATGCTTCACAATTCATGAAACAAACATCTCAACTGTTCACTATGTAAATTAGTTCATTTGTGGTCGAACTGTTGTAAAAAAATAAAGAAATATCCTTGAATGAGTAGGTGTCCCCAAACTTTTGACTTGTACTCTTTTGTACAATTGTTGGTATTTATGATTTGTATGTATAAAGTTAGGGAATACCACACTTCTGAAATCTATACTAGGAGGGATGGAGGGAGGAAGAGTGTGTTGGGCTTGAAGTTAAAGAAAATATTTTTTAAACGGGAATATTTTTATTGGAGTGCACACAAAGAGTCACTTCCACAGTGTCTGTGTGAGCAAGAGAAAGAGTGAGACACCAAGACTGAGCGAGACACCAAGAGACCAGAACAGAGGTAGAATTTCTGTGTGTGTGTCCTTGAGGCTAAACTGTTCTTAATTCTACCCACTTTAGCACTCTGTCCGCAGGGCTGTTTCAACTGGGAGCTGTCCTCTCGCTGAGCGGTGCTGAAACCAGTCTGCCGCTGAAGAAAGGGAAATATAGCAGCATGCTACAGCTTTAGGTAGTATCAAAATCACAACAAGAAACACAGATTACCTAAAAAAAACTGGGTAGTGCAAATAACACATGTAGCTTGGTTGGTGATTCCTTTACAAGTAATTTTTCAAGTAAGCCTAGTCAACAATGACATGTAAAAAATTAATATATAAACCAAATTTCTGAGGCTCTAACACATTTAACCCAAATTGTTGCAGCACCTAGATGCACAGGTGTCAGTAGAAAAACCTGTTTTGTTGTGTGTATGGAGGGCAACATCCTACTGGTTGGCCAATTCCACTACTGGTGAAGTAAAGTAAGAGGCTTAGAGACAGATGGTAGCGTCACAAATGTCACCTAAAAGTATAGGGAACCTCTGTTTAAAAGAGCCTCAATAGGCCCAGGTATAAAACACTTCTGTGGTAAGAATAGGGCATTACATAGGCAGTGGTTTGGGGCGAGACTACAGACACAGCCCGATCCACCTGGCAGCTTTTACTGCTCGCAGGCCTCTCCTGTGCCCTCATTACCCCACCCTCGTTCCCCATTCCTCTTCAAGCCCAGGGCCTAATCCACACGCAGGTGTTAGAGAAAGGGGAGGCCCACACCTGGCTGTGCATGTCTGTCTGTGGAGGCTGTGGGGCTTTCAGAACACCAAGAAAGCCTTGCTTTACAAATACAATCTGCAGCGTTTACACCACCGTCAGCTTTTACCCCGCACCTTGTTGTGGGGCTGCCGGTTGTCTGAGAGAAAGAAGAAAACCCTGAGATTACTGCCTTTGAAATATTACGGAGCCCCCCCCCCAACCCGCCGCCCCGCACCTTTCAAAAAGCTGTGTTCCTGTTTGTTTGTTTCCAGAAATTAAATCTTGTGAGATTCCTCAATAACTTCTGAAATTAGCGGGCTCAGAGTTGCGGTACCTGATGGAATCTTCTACTTTCTTTATTTCCCTCTCTCTTCCCCTCTCTTTCCAACCCTTTTGCTTTCCTATACGTGGGAATGTTGTACTGCATTTTGTACCCCCAACCACCCCCCCAAACCAAATTCCCTCAAAAATAAATCCTATTTCCATACTATTTCCAATGCAGAGAAAGGGTTCGAGCTGAAAGACGGAAAAATATATACTATCGCGTGCAGCTTTTTTCCCCCAACCCGTAAATGGCTTGCATAACCACCTGTGCCTAGAAGAAACTTGTCTGCTCTTTCATGTGAAAATGAAGCAGAGGCTATTCCACAGTGTATCAATCAGTGTGGCAGAGTTTTGAAGATGCATGAAACGAGCTGGGGCCAATCAGCATTTATTTTTATTTTTCAAGGGGGTCAGCAGAAAATGCTACACGGATACTCTCTACTTCCCCACCCCCGACGGAACAACACGCAGAAACGCGCAAGGCCCCATTGATAGACGTGGGCCATCTGTTTGCTAGATAGATAATTCAATTTTCCCTGCATAAAAACAACAACAACAATAATAATAATAATAATATTTCCTACCTGCAGTGAAAGGCTGCATCCTGAATATGATAAAGGCAACTATCTATCATGCAAAGGTATTAACTTATAATATATTGTGCTTGTTGGAAGTGTTTACAGATTTTCTTTAGGACAAGGGTGTTTGTCAGATGTTCAGCATGTTTTGCACAAGAAAACCAAAACCTGCGCTACACTTCCCAAAGGTTGACAGTGAACCAGATAGGAAGGGTAGGTAAAAACAACAGTTATGCCTCTCGAGGGACGCAGCGGTCCACGGCACTGCAACAGCGGCATAATCGTGGCCACAAGTCTGATTAAGGGCGGTCCAAATCAGTGCCGCACTGCCTAGGTTGGAGGGGTGACATGAAACAACACCTGCAATAATCAAGTGCAATTATGTGAATGTTTTGGTACAAACAGTATGACAAACTAGATATTAAAAAAGAATTACTTATAGGCCTATAGCCTGACACTATCAAGTCAGACAGCATAACATCGAGAGATGATTGACAGATCAATACAAACAATGTCAAATGAACGAGTTTGTGCTCGTCGAGTCAATAAAAACAGATTAACAAGAAGAAAATGGAATGAATATGAATTGTACGAAGCCTTAGTGGATAGTTGATTAGATGACATCCGTGTGACATGATTCCGTTGAGAGGAGGCACCACCATTCACTCACATAGACAAAAGATCTAACTACAGCTTGGGGCAAAGTCCTCGAGCCAGCCAGTACAAAAATGCCTGTTAATCAGCCCCATCTAAATGCATGGGCTTGGTTGGTTTCAACTAATGATTTATTCCTCCATTGTTAGGTCACAAAACTCCTCCGCCGTCCTCGTCTCTATTCGGCCTAGGCTATTCGGCCTTCGACGCACAACTACACTGTTCACACAAACGTTTGTGCCTCGTTCAAATATCAGCCGGAAAAGCCAGCTGCTGTGACGGGGCCAAATGGAATAGGAATTAGAATGATTGAAGTAGTACACTTGAAAAGACACACGTTAAACATGCGTGGCAAATGGCACCTGGGTTCCCAAACTGAGGGCATCATCTTTAATCAGCCATTAATTTATTGACTCACATTTACACCGGCCTGTAATGTGGGTGATCAAGTCCCCCATCCGTAAAAATGCAATAACCCAGGGAAGTGTTTTGCGAACAAAAGCAAATAACAAGACCCCACACATTATTATGCTACCTTCCGTAAGCCATTAGATGTACCCCAAATGGTGGGTTGGATGGCTGGGGGAGCAGCAACCGAGGCCAAGGTCCTGGGTTCAAGTTGCGGTTAAGTATGTCTAACACTGAGCAGCGCTCAAATTTGACGCCTTAACATGCGAGTGACCATCTCCATTAATATATATATATGTATTTACACACTGACTGTTCCAGGGATTTCACTTCTTACGAGGCATGAGAAGGCACAAAGCCAAAAGCAGGGAACTATAATTAGTGAATTAGTTGGAATTAGAAACATTTCCATTATGCAGTATCTTGCTAGCTACTCTCACGTTTCTCGTTGTAACACTGGTTTTCAGCAAAATTGCATTAGAATGTCTTCCTAGACTTAGCGGACACTGAATAAAGTAGCTAGCCATGACTGTATTTCCCAACGATTAATTATAGCAAGTTGACCAGCTGGCCAATATGTATAAGTCATCCACTCCAAAGTCCAGCCGCAGCCAGCGAGCTAGCTAAAATTGTCGCCAAGAATAAACATTTTGCATAAATTTGCTGAGCTGTGATATTAGAGAACCAAGGTTACCAAATCCTGTAATTCTGTTGACAGTTAATTATTAGCAAATCCATATTGGCAACAGTGTTAGTGGAAAACGGTTAGATTAGTACTGATCTTCAGAAAACCAACACATTTGTGGTTATAGAAGAGGCAAGTCAAACTGTTGTCATTTGCTTTTACAGACACAATAACAAATCCTGCATATTTCGAAAATCTGACTATCCCATTGGCTAAGAGTTGGCATATTGATACTTTTGCATTGTGCTCTCCAACAGTTAGTGATCAGGCTACTCAATGTGTGGATAACAGGGACTTTTCAAAGGCTTGGAACATTTTTAAAGCCAAAAAGACTGCAGAATATGCCAAAGACATTTTATAATGGCATTGTGCAATGTTTTCGCCAACTTGCAATGTCTAATGAGTGGACATAAGAGACATCCACCATTTAAAGGCCCACCAGCCCATGGTTTTCATTACATCTCCGCCAACATCATCATTCCAATAGAAACCATGGCCCTATTTAGAGAACTGACATGACAGCTCTGGGTGAAAGTATATCTAGATAGGGTGATCTATGATTACTCTAACCATTAAAGGGGAAAACTGACCCATGATGTAAGTTAAGGTGCAACATTGCCTTACACTGATCTAAGTGTAAGGCAATGTTTAGAATTTTTTTTTAGAAATAAACTGATACAAGCTCACGGATTTCCACCAGATAACTGATTTCATCTGCTTCCATCTCCCTGAAGTAGAAAATTGTTTGGCGGGATTGACGGGGTTGGTGTGAGGGAGATGCTTCAATCTCTTCTGAATACAAACACGATTTCTCTGCCCAACACAGGAACTACAAACACTTGTCCATTGAGAATAATAAAGTGGTTTAATTGACCGCTTTCCTGCATGCCAGGCTTAAGATAACAAACTGATGAAAAACACATTCGGAAAAAAAAACCTATCCAGACGCTAGGCAAGTGTCTGTCATATAATTAAATTGACACCTCTCCATTTTCATTATGTTTTCAGAGAACGATGAAATAGAATGAAGACGGAAAAACCAAGACTGACACAATTAAGCGCGACGCCTGTTGCTTCGCTCACTTGTGTTTTGAAGTGCAGAGCTGGGTATCATTATACTGACCCATAGAACTCCTGATAGAAGAGGAGCCAAAGAGCACCTCCATACAGCAAAGGAATGTCAGCCTTGTGATGATTTCATACATTAGTGTGTTGAGGGGGATGCTAATGCCATACAAATCTTTCTCCGTTACCCACCATCGGTCGATCCCCGCCTCTGTCTGCCCCACCTTCCCCAGTCCATTCATCGGGCCGCCTTCCCCAGTCCGTCCATTCATCGGGCCGCCTTCCCCAGTCCGTCCATTCATCGGG
>JACXGI010001178.1:66420-81368 GCA_016801175.1 Esox masquinongy | reverse complement strand
CATTAGCAAACATGCACACAATGTATCAGGACATTAAAACACAAACAGACCCAGGACGAGACACAAGCTAACAGGACACACACACACACACACACACACACACACACGATGTCGAAGCTCTTTTTCCTCCAACAGCATAATGTCCACTCCAGACACCCTTTCATGTTCCATTTCAAATAATGAGATCCAGGTTTCTACCACTGAGAGCACCTAGCCTGATTGTCTTGCTTTGAACAGATGTATGCTGTATAATGCAGAGGAAGAGGAGCGTACGAGAGAACGACAGAAAGGAGAACACATTTAAAAGAGATGAGAGGGGACTTCTTTACGCAGCAGTGGGAGTTGAGAGGAGTTGACTCAAGGAGGTTCCTCCCACGGGTCAGACTCATATCCTTCGTGCACGTCCACAGACCCACACACTCACCCAGAAAGGTGTAGTCGACACTCGGGGGCCTTTGTGCCAAGCACGCATATTCTAAGAAAAACATGGCTAAGAAGTTGCATGCAATGGTAGAACTGTAGTAATGTGCTGCAGTAAAATGCATGGGAAGTTTACACTGGAATTGAACAGAAAAAAGGTAGCTAATAGCACGTTTCATTGAGAGGCAGAAATCGGAACTCCTGCACAATGCTGCTTAATTCAATTCATGAGCACTATATTTAAATCCCTTTGCTCTCTCGAAACCAATATGCTCCTTGCCGTATTCCAACAGACTCAACAGACGTATAATAATCCATCATAAAAAAGGTCTCAATTGTATAAAGAATGAATCAATCAGATCTACACTTGACATTTCTGAATTAGTGTTGGACTGAAAGGCATTAAAATTGTATGCAAAAAGGTGTTGGCATACCAAGTTACTATATTGAAGTATTAATAAAGGGCTCGGGGGAAGAGCAAGGGGACAAATGAAAATGAATATTGCTTTACTGTCAATCCACGCTCAGCCCCTGGGCAACTTGAATATGACTGATGGCCTAGCTTACAAAACAAACAAACACAACTAATCTACAGACTCAACATAGGACCTAATGCTCTGCATTGCTGATGTCAGTGAAAAATACAGCTACGCTATAGTAGGTAATAAAAGCACATCACCATACAGATAGATAGATAGATAGATAGATCGATAGATCGATAGATCGATAGATAGATAATGTTCTCAATTGTAACTGAAATGCCTTGTGATTAGATATTTTATGCAAAAATATCACAGACAGGTCAAAGTAGTTGAGTAGTGATATATATGTTTTTTTAAAAAGTGGTTGAAAAGTGCCCACAATCTAGAACCTGAAGAAAATCAACCAAGGATGGTTTGGCACTCAATTTCTTTTAAATTATACTTTTAATGTAATCCCAACAAAGTATATGGAAAGTTTATTCAGATCACTTATCCTTGGTAATACTTATTTTAAACAGGAATCTTTACTGTACTCTGACCAGGGACATGCAGGTACATTCACCATTGATTATTTTTTTCATTGCTAGGCTTTCAAAGCATCAAGGACATAGTGCCACATCAAAAATAAGCTTGATGGTCAACAGTTAATTAGCCAATTTAAAAAAGCTAATTAATCGGGGGGGGGGGGCTGTGGCCTTGGTTTAATTCAGACTGAACAAAAATAATCTCTGATCGTCTGCTGCTGGTAGCAAGTACAGATTTCTTTCTCGCAAATACTTATATTTTCTTAAATTACTTATTTTCACAGTATATTATTTCTTTAGTTTCTTTACTTTCAATGTTAAAATGATCCACAGAAAAACATCAAAATGTAAACTTTGGATTCCCTGTAAATGATTAGTCAACCTATGTCATTAAGTCTCCAGACAATGGGGCAGAGGTTCTGGAGTGGCGTGCAGACACTTGGATTTTGTTGTAAGGTTCCTGGACAATATTGCAGTTGCATAATATCTCTTTAAAACCTGTGCTGACAACTTCACTCTGACAATTCTGTCTCAGACACAAAACAATCTGACCAAATAGAAAGTGAAAAATTCACTGAAGTTCAGAGAATCAAACATGGGGCAACTAGTTTTTCACAGCACTGTATATGGGGTATTCCGTCGCAGCTATGATGCTTCACAGTCATTTTTTTCCAACATGAAGACACATTTCTGGTAAAAAACACCCTCTGTGTTGTTGGGTGGCTGCTACAGTGCCAACTCTCCCCAGTGAACAGTAGACTGTATCATGTTGACATCCAGATGGTTACTAACGCTGTAAAATATTGAGTTATATCTCAGCTGCTTTCATACTCAAATATAATTAAGTGGGATGGAACAAATTGGCTACGTTAGTTGTTGCCAGTGACATGAGAAGTAAGTCTGCTGCCCAGTGGAAAGCAACAATCAGTTGGAAGCACCTCAATACAACACAGGTGCACTGACAGTTAACGCCTGCTTGTCCAGGACGGTGACATACAGATGGTGACCAACTTTATCTGGACAAAACAGTGATAACTTTGGCATTTGGGTGTTGTAACTGCAACAAATTAATGTATGGATTAATTTAAAGCTCTGAACACGAACAAACATTACATATTTATGTGGAATTGAGAAAAAACACTTCCTCACAGAAAAACAAGGCTGAAGTTTGTCTTTACATTACTAAGAGATTATATATTGTACCATCACAAAGTAAGATCATATTTATCAGAAAGGTGAATTACTAATTAAGTAATTTATAATTTATGCATTATTATATTTAAGACATTTCAGTAATTTCCAACCCTATTTCTTTTTACTATTTTAATCAGAAAGGTGAGTTCCAGACCTGAGTTCCAGAACTGCTATACAGCATTATTAGTCATTGTTTATGGCCATTTTAAGGATCACTCACAATAGAAGACAAGGTCTGGTAGAAAACTACCACATTCAGATTTGAGTATAATTCCCCTTTAATTGCACATCTGGCTCTTGTGTCTGGAAAGATGGGAATGTGCCACTTTAGTGATGACTCTTTACTGTTGCTAGTCATTTCATGGCAGTGTTTGCAGTAATAATAAATGGTCCTTTAGACGCAAGTAAACTTATTACATACTTTTGCCTGATTTCTGCCTAGTTTGCTGTTTTTAGAAAGTTTGGGAGGAAAGTCGAATGAATTAGTCAACCCTCAGGACTTACACTGTCCACCCAGTGACAAATGCCCACATCAGTGACAAACGGGCAATATATGCAGTATAAAATGAATTGCCAGATAGTGTAAATTAATGGCTAAACCAGTTTGGAAAAGTTTCAGTGTTGCATTGATTAGATGGCAGCTTGCCGTATCTGATACTTCATGGTTTGCGTGGAACAAGAAAATTGAATGCACTTTCAGAATTGTTTAGTGAGCTACTCATAAATGGCCTGACCAGCCATTGACCGGTTGGAGACTTGCCTTGTAGGAACTCTTCTCTCGCCAATTACTTCAAAGCTCTATTCTTTCACTGTCCCATTCTAGCGATCCTTCGGGAGGCTTCGTCAGCTGATACACAGTGGACTTTCACACCACTAAAAGAGGTCATCCTTAAAAACCTGTCTCTGCCATTTTCTACAACTGAAGAGGTCCCGGGGGTGAGCCAGATCTAATTCATTTTTTAAATGACAAGCTTTGTCCATTCAGGCAGGCGGGGTGAAAAAAAACTGTGATTCTCAGAAAACGACACAGTCAGCTATCACCATGCCTTCAGAGCCCTCAAGTCCCTGAGGTGTGAGGTGTTTCGGGCTCCCATCCCTCCCAACCCCTGACATATTGTAGTCTGGCCAGCAGGTTGCCGTGGAAACAGGCTTGGTCTCAGGGAAGGCCCATTGTTTGTGTGCGAATCTCCTCTCTGTGGTCAAAAAGGCCTCCACAGATCAGGGCAGGTAGCCCTTTGTGACCCCTCTCTTTGGTAACAGTAGTTGCAACGCTACAACCACTGTCTGCATGTAATGGAAGTGATGAAGCAGCTGGCACTAACATGGCACCGAGTCCACTGTGAGTCATTTCCTCTCAAAAACCTAGCGGTTTATTTGTGCCGAAAATTCGCCACAGCGATAAAATCATGCCAGTCCACCTAGATTGTCTGATTTTTAAGCAGGCATTTTAACAGTCAGCTTCAGTATGGTCCTCATCTTCCCCGCACTAGCTTGATCAACACGTGTAAAGGCAGACGAGGCTGACGCAACAGCAGCAGCAAATGTGGACACGCTGGGCCAACTGAATTAGAGCCGATTCGCTCACCACCCGCTTTCCCCTCCTCGTTCTAACCCCTCGTTGTTGACGCACACCTCCGGGAAGGTTCCCTCTGGGGCTTTGCGCTGACAGCGTGAAAATGGGAATCTGCCAGCACGAGCCGAAGGCTGACCATAGCTGTGCTGCGCTAACTGGGCTAAACGCTTCTCCTGGCTGGTTATTTACTATAGATTCTGAGTGGAGCGTTTGAAACTCTTTAGACGGACAGCCTCATGCTTCCCCTGGCAATGTAGCTCTATGTCAGCCAGCTCCATGGGATACGGGTGCAACACTCACTGAAGAAGAGGGAAGAGGTCAGAGAAGTCGGGGGAAAAGTAGCTTCTTTAAAGTTTGCGCTGTTTGAGTGGTACATTTTGAGACGGTTCCAAACATGAAAGCAGGCCCTGCTCTCGGATCAACAGTCCCGATACATCTGTCATGGCCTATTTCCCGCGTACACTGAACCCAATTTCTGCTGATCAACAAGCAACACATCTCGATCCGTAACAATGTCTTCAAAACGTGCTCTTGCAGCATAAATAACTTGGTACAAAAGAACAGTTTGGCGAAGAATTGACAGAAAAAGCTTCTGTCTGTACAGCGAGTCGAAGAGCGAGACAGTTTGTCTAGGTCTATCAGTGAAGCATAGACCAAATAGTCCCTAATGGCAAAATTCTGACTACATAGTGCAGTGCTTTTGACAAGGTCCTCATACGGGCCAGGTCAAAAGCAGTGCATCAGAAGGAATAGGACAACATTTGGGACACAGGCCAAGTTACATTGTCCTGGTTGGTTTACCTTGTCCTCGTTCTCGCTAAGCCTCTGGGTCTCCTTAATCCTTAAGGAGGCTTTCGAAAGCAATAAAATGCCATCAAAAGGTGACAATTCACGCTTGCAAAAAAAAGCAATAAGATAGCCAGCCAGCCCCCCCCCCCCCAGAAGCCTTGCCTCAAAAACAGGCCAGCCTCCACACAATAGGCAGTAGGGCTCCACTTTGTGAGAAATTGCCAGAGCAGATCTGCAATTACCGTATTACAGTGGCAGAGAAATGAAGAAACATCAACAGCTCCTTGGACAGTGTATATTTATAAAGATTATTGGGGTCCTTTGCGAGCTAGTGGGGGATAAAAGTAATTGAAAGCAACAATACAAACAACTGCGTACATGTCTGAAACAGAGGTGACATGCCTTAATGTTGTGGGCTTGATACGGTGCATGTTAACAACCACGCATTCAAATGTATTGCAGAGAAAACCCTGCCGTTAAATTAAGGCAGCCTAATATTTCAGGAAGGTTGAGGAAAAATGCATTCAACATACTGTATCTCTCAATGTTCAATCAGCGAGCTAGTGTGTTTGCGTGTCTGTGTGTGTGTCTGTCTGTCTGTGTGTGTGTGTGTGTGTATATGTCTGTGTGTGTCTGTGTGTGTCTGTGTGTGCGTGCGTGTGATGCAATCTAATTAAGTGATACATTCTCACAGTGTGCCGTCGAAAGGAAAGAATGAACACAATGAAAGCCATTTAGATGCAAAATGTTCCAATAAACAGATTAGATTGCAGATCATGATTATTTGCCTAAAAACTATTGCTCATCCCTGGTATTACAGTATTTAAATGCTAATACGGGTTACTCCACAATCCATTTAAAACAGAGAAAGAGCTTAGACCAACGCAAGGACTGCGAGTTCATTTGCAAGGCTGTAGTTGAGAAAAATCACTCATTCAAAAAGCATTCCCATTCAAATGAAGAAATCGTGTCAACAATTTATAGCCTTTTCAAATCACAGCCTATTACCCGTATCAGTGGTGAAAATAAAAATACAAACCATAAAAATTATAACCGTACTTGTGCATTCGGGGACAGACTACACTAATCTTTTCAAAGGGGAAATGAGAGGAGAGGAGAGGGGGGGAGGGAGGAGAGGGAGAGATGCATGAGAAGAACACAACTCACAAAGCATTATAAAATAAAGGGCGTACTTACCACAACTTTACTTCCAGTTATCTGCATGCAGCGGTCAGCGGAGACGAGTTAATGTGCAAAAAGACAACAAACAGCACAATCATTAGTAGGCCAAGAATTTCCTCTCAGCTATAGAGGTAACAAGGGCACCTTATTCTGACATTACATAGGCTACACACAGTCCTAAACACTAGGGCCTAATAGGGCAACATAGTTGGATTAAAGGTTGAGGGCACATATTGAGAAGACAGCATCCGGTTCGTTTTGGCAGACATTTTTGCAGCCAATATGGCGTCTCCTGACTCTTGGTCTCTACTTGAGTGAAATGGGTTCTAAATTAGAACCTCCCATCTTGGACTGGATGTGTAATATATTGTTTATATCTACATTAGCCATGAAATTCGAAGTTTGAAAGAGAGCAGTTTTGATGATAGGGAACAAATGCACAATTTTCAAGGACCCTTCTTGGCTTGGCAACACCACTTTTACAGCCAATGGCCATGAATTGCAGCCTGCATCTTTTTAAATGGTTATTTAATAATCCTATAATAACCCTACACTTAATTTTAAGTCTAAAAACTCCTGTAATAGGCATGTATAATGATGACAATTTCAATAATAGAGACTATCTTTACATTGTTCGGTTGCATCACAGTCCAACCAACTGTCATTTCGAGAAACATCAATATTTTGACACAAATCCAATATTTTGAAACAAATGCCTTTGCACTTCATCGATTTTCCACAGAATTAACCCCTAAAACGACAGTTTGTCCGTGGCGAGCAAACAGGTCGCCTGCGTTTACCAAAGGCCAAAATCAATCAACTGCCATCTGCGCTTGACTTCAGGTGTCAGATTTAGCAGTCGCACGTAGCACTTTGGAGTCTATGCAGTCAGCATGATTTCTGGAGTTTAACCTTGTTATCTGTCAACAGTGGCAGGGAGTGGATGTTTTTTTTTTCTATTAAGGCAACGGCGGTTTGTCGCGCAGCGGGTGGGTGTCTGTCAGCCAAGTAAATGTATTTTAATCTGCAGCTGAGCACACCTCTCTCTCCCGCCAGCCAGCTGCACTCTGAGAAGCACGGTGCAGAGCGCACCGATCACAAGATGATACAAAGCCACCGCAAATCAAGAGGGACGACGTACACTCACTCTCTCCGCAGTTCTGCATCGCTCTCTTTTCCTCGCTCTCTCAATCTACTTGATCACACTCTTTTCTCTGCTTTCCTTCCGCTGCTGTCTCACTCACTCTTTCTCTCTGGCTGTCTGTAGTTATTTCTCTCTCTTCGCCTTGCTCATTTTTCTCTTTATCCATCCCCCCGTCTCTGTCCTACTCTCCCATTTGACGCTCGGCTTCCCGCTTCTCCGTAAAAATTTATGGTGGCCATAAAGTCAGTTTCAACTGTGTTGCCGCTTGATCATGTGCACAGTGTTTTTTACCACAAGTTCACATTTGCCAAGTTGTTCTCTAATGAATCTGAGGGATTCTTCTAACCATAATCGGGAGTCAGGGCCTTGAGTCACGGGGACAACTGAAAATGCCTATGGTTTCCACGATTGTTTAACGTTGATGAAACGACACGCTGAGAACATTAAATGGGCTTTATGTAAGATTTGTGTTGTATTACTACAATAAATGCAAGCAAACATGACCAGCAGTCATGTGCAGTTAATGTTTTAAGTTGATGTTTCAAATATTATTTTTCAATAATATTATTCAGACTGTCTGAAATATTCCCCATATAACAATAGTTGCCGGCCCATCTATCAGTTTGCATCGACTCCTCATACTCGTTTTAGACACTGGCAGTAATATCCCCCCGTACCTAAACCACTCTGGACTCGCTAATAGTATTCTGGTCTCGTAAGGGAAGACAAGCTGACAAGTAGTTATTGTTTAAATTCAGTTTTGTAAACGTTAGTGGCATGATTCTACACAATGCTCATTTAAAACCGATGACCTGTTGTTTTGGCGGATTGAAGTTATCGTGAAAAAAATGTAAGTACATTGTTAGGGATGAGCTCAAGGGGCAATAGCGATTGTTTGCTAACATCCATTTACTCAGGCAAGGTAGCACCTCGCTTTCAATTAAAACCATGGCATAAGTCCAGTGAAAACTGTACACATTTTGGACAAACAAATTACCCAAAAGGTAGTCTTAATGCGTAGTTATTGTGTGATGCTATATGCTAATGGATATGTTTAAATTGCAGAGGGCAATGGAAAAAAAGAAAAAGGTAAGAGGAGATTAATTTGGCTCTTTGGAGATTGTTAAAATTACATTTTCAAATAGCGGGATGCTAATGTGGCACATTACAAACATCAGAAATGTGGATTTCAAATTGGGTTAGTACAAGGCTAGGAAAATAGCTGCTCAAAACATTTGACTCGTTCCCCCTGGAGACCTGGTCCTAACACACTAATCTCATTATGAAACACTGAAAATTCTAATTGGAACAGGGAAATCACCTGGAAGGCGAGAGAGAAATAAGCAAAGTTTGTGTGTTTTTTGAACACACTGGGAAGAAAGGTGAAATGACTGCATTTGTGCGAACGGCATGCATTTGGCTCATTCTAGAATCCTGGTAGTGGCAGGTAGCCTAGCGTTTAGAGTTGGCCAGTAACAGAAAGTTTGCTGGTCCAAATCCCAGAGCCGACATGTGATTCGTCAATTTGCCCTATAAATAAGGCATTTTAACACTAATTAACACTAATTGCTCCGGGGTCATTGTCAATAACGGCTGAACCCTGACCCTCTCAGTGGGAGTTGGCGCATGCAAAAACATTCCCCTTTCACACCAACACACACATGCACAAGTCACCCTGTATCTGACGACTGTTTGGCATACATTCGTAAGGAATAAATAGACAGAATGAGAGAGGAAATATGCCTCATGCAAAGTTAATGGTCAAACACATTCACCCTAGCTTCAACAGACACGCTTGCTTTCCAGACCATATTCAAATGAAGAGGGTCACTGGCAATATAAATGATCTGCCTTGAAAAGACATTGGGTGCAGCCATTTGCGACAGAAATTCTGTTTAGGGTTTTGGGGTAATTTGAAAGGCTCCCACAGAGGCGCCCTGGTAGTATATGGAAGAGTTCTCCATCTTGTCTGGTGATCAACTAGAAGCAGCAACACATGAAAAATACAACTCTCAAGAGAAGCCACGTTGGGAGAGAAAGAACTAATCATCAGCTCTGCGCCTCCATTAGCTAGCTAGTATTTATAGCCTAATAGCCTCAGGGAAATATACTACAGTATATTAGCACACTAATGGTCATAGAAGAATAATAACAACTATTTACTGGATGATACGGCTTGATGATATATTGGATTAATATACTTGGGGAAGAAATTACTACAATACTGTAGTTTAGGTTCAAAACAGTATCTCTCTCCAAAAATGTTCTCTCAGTTCAGTTGCTAACTCCAAAATGGTGATCAAGTAATTTTAACTCCACCTACACAACTGCTAAGGTCTGCTAAAACAGGCAGGCAGAAAAATACCACAAGACATCGGGGACAGGTTTATTGTTCCATTAATATTTGCACTTTGCAATGCAATCACCAATGGTCCACATACTCTGCATTAGCTGAAGCTTAGTAGGGACAGATTGAGTTCCAGCTTCATCTAGATGGATTTGGAGTATTGACGGGAGAGTTGATGAAAATCACTACTGCCCTCAAAATCTTTCTTCACTGTCTTTACATAACCTGGGGTGAAATAGCTCAACTCAAGCCTTTACAGTAAACAGACAGATCCAATTCAATTGATGCCATCCTCTTTTCGCCATTACACCCTATATACTCCCACAGTGTTTTTTTTTGCTTGGGGCAATTATTCAGTCCAGATACACAAAGAGAGTTGACTTGTTGTGTGAGTGCAAGTGTGCAAGTTGTTTGTCCATTTTCCATTCGGAAAAGGCCACAAAAACAGTGATTCCACAGCATGGCAATTATTTTCAGTAGAGGAAGAAAACACACAAAGATGTAATTAACGTACTATTAGTTGCGAAGACGCCAGAGTAGAAAGGAAAGAATTCAAACGTTAATCCCAAATCTTTAAATGCTGGGCCACATTAGTTTTTCAAACCATACCATGTTAATATAAAATATTTTACTAAAACAAAATCATTCAAAATGAGTAATTTGACATTCATCATTTCGAAAGGATCTATTAGCATTGAGTCAGGGTTACTGTTTAAAAACAAACTGCATCAAACTACGTAATCCTTCAAATATGTACAAAGATCATCCTTGAACGGCTATGTCCATCCAAAATGGCAAACCTATTCCCTATGAAGCGCACTCCTTTAGGCTCTGGGTCCTGGTTGGGCACTACTTAGGGAACACCGCACCGATTGGGACGTAGCCTTCCCCGCATGCCCTTCACCTGCAGGTGTCTAATTGGCCCGGGTAATCCCATGTCTTCTTTATTTACAGAAACCTGTTGCATGGATGTGGTTTCTTAACAAGGGGGTGGCAATTTGCTCCACCGTGGTGCAGACAGGCACTTATCAGACGGAAACATATATGTCCTGCGGACGGTTAAGCTCACACTAAGAGGGTTCCCCGGCCCACTCCTACCCTGTTATAACGGTGTAGGTTGCTGTGTCTATGCCTCTGATATCCATCCTTTCGGCTCCCTCCTACAAACACGTGGAGGGCAGTGTAAGACAGCCGAGCCCTACACCATTTCACCCAGACTGACGCTGTTCATTTGAATAATATAGCAGTGCTTGCAAAGCATAATGGGCCCGGTGAAGAATTCAATCATCTCCGATCTTCGTTATTATTAATAATGCCAGTTAATTAGCATAACAATGTGAGAGGTAATAAATGATTATGTCAAAGGCCGACAGAGTCTGAGCGAGTTAGACAGGGAAGAAATCACTTTATTTTGTGTTGATGGGAGGTTGGGAGGCTAGCCTCAATGGAGGCCCTAAACGTCATAAAGAGTATAGCACAATTCACTCTAAAACCCTGGGATTAGGCGCAAAACGTGGGTTTATTGCACTTATTGGTTCAGAGGGAAAAATGTCATGTTTCCAGATTACGGCACACCAGAACGGGCGACACGTTCCAAATTCTAATGAAAACTGGATCCCTCCCCAATATCAAGCCACTGAGTTACCCATTCAGAACAACAAATGTGGTTTGATAAGCATACGGGGGGAATTTAAAAATTTTATTTTTTTATTTTTTAACATTTTAAAATGCAGGCCGCAATCAAAGATTTGAGGCTGGGAGGCCAGTACAGAGGGAGAGGTAGAAAGGAAGCAGAGCCGGTTAAGCTTATTATTCCATATTGAATTGGTAGGGTAGAATCACATTTCTCAGCCCACTTCCTACTACTACTATTACTACTACACTGAGTGAAGGAAAGCCCTTTGGTAACAAGACAGATACATCGCAAGACACCCATTGGTTACAATACAGATTTAATCCAGAAAGCCCACTGGTCTACAGTAAGTACTTACAGATTTGGCGGTGGCGGAAATGTACTGGACAACCATCTCTCGCTTCGTGCTCAGGTCCTTCCCACGCAGAGGGGCTTTGCGCTCTTCATTCAGGTTCATATCCTCCTGCGGACATAGAGCAAGTGAGTGATAGATGACTACTACACATAATGAGGCCAGTATGAAATAACGGCAGTTATGGTAATTTTAAATCCATTAAAGCTCCACTATCTGCACTCAAAGAATGTCGACACTGAACTCCAACAGAAGCAACCGTCATTTTGTCTCGCACTGTTTGCTGCTGCCAAAAACACAGTCCTAACATAGCCATCAAGAGGACATTTCAATAGAAAAAGTCACTCTTGGGTGAGGTCATTATATCCGGTTTCTGTGCTGGCCCTTTTCCATGTAAAATGACCCATGAGAACCAAAATGTCAAATTCATTGGCGCACAGAAAATGTGGAGTCAAAAGACACCCAAGAGTCTATATTTGAGTGAAACTAAGGCACAGGTAGATATAAAAAAAAAAAAAAAAAAGTTTAAACCACTTTTCGATGAAAGACTATTGGCAGATATTTTGTCAAACAGATGGAAAAGGGTATCTAGCCTTCCGGTTACACCCCAATTTATACAGGAGACATGACTACCCAGAATTCCACAACACAGTAACAGGACTTCCTGTAAACGTGACTTCCTGATAAAAACGGATGTTCTGTTTGTCCTCTAAACACATTTCACTTAGCAAAGCATACCATAACAAAGCATTCCATAATTCCACAGTACATTGAGTACTGCACAAAACTACAACCTACAGCAATTCTACTCAGAAGTACTGTAGTCTAATTGACCCCAGATTACAGTCCATTTAGTGTCATCAATTAGACTACTGTACAGTAATTTACAGTCACAATGTTGTAGGGTGGACTACAGTAGCATCTAGTACTTCGCAGTACTTTAACTGTTGTGTGCTGTGCTACACTGTACCATATACTGTAGCGTGATCTGCTGTGCAGCACTGTGACGCCATGTATATAAATGAGGCATTTCCATGTAGTACAAATCAGACTCATGATTCCGTGAAGATGAGACCAATCATTCCAGACATGTGAGGTTGACACCCATCACTCCGGGACAAGGAGTAAATCCACCTCACGTACTGCATTTCCATAACCAAAAGAGATTTACATCTCGGAATGTTATTTCATAGCCGACATTTAAGAGTTGCTGGAATGTGTTTGCATGAAAACCTGAGGGAGATTTCAGATTTATTCCATCACCAAAGTTTCCTACATTGTTCTTTGCTATTCTAAGTGGAAAATGTTAAAAGTAGTGCTTGTGCATAGAGGTTTATGGTGTGTTAGATTTCTAAAAACATATTTTCAGTTTGTGATATATTTTAGAGTCAAAGCGTAACACATTCAGTCCCTGCAGACAACATGACAGACAGGCTAAGCAACAGGAGGCAATGCCGACAAACCCATGGGTAGCAACTGAAATAAATCAAAATTAAAAAAAAAAAAAAAAAATAAAACTCAGGCCACACAGGTATGATGCAACACGTTAGGTATACAGCCCAGTGGTAGATATCATACAGCACTGGCTATAGTACTAAGGCCAGAGATGACCATAAACCCTATCATACAACAGAGATAGACAGTAGAAAGGTCTTGGTTCTGTATTCTCTTCACATGCTACTTCATATTCTGCATCATAAAAGGCCCTTTCATGTCAAAAGATGAGATGGATTTAGGCAGGAATGGACAGAGGAGCACTAAAAGCAGGGGAATGACATGATGATTAGGATAGTAGGGGAATGGGCATGTTTATTAGGAGCACTCTCAGACAAAGGAATGGACAGAATGACACAGAAAAACACACGGCTCAAGTCCAGAGGCTAAGTGGCGTCATTGTGAAACCATGCTGCCATCTAGTGGGAGAAAGAGAAATAGGGTATCTTGTTTGACGACGAGGTGCACGGTCATTCGATTTAGGCTTTTTTGTTCGTATGTTGTTAGTGCTGGACGTATAGACCAGAATATATCAGCACCAGGCCATGTCCCGAATTGAACCTTATTCCCTTTACAATGTGCTATGTCTTACCAGAGCTCTATTGGCCCTATGGGCCTATCCAGTCTGTAGGCAACTGGTATTGTCGCTCCTGACAGACATGGGGTAGTCACGTAAGTATTACCATTAAACGGTATCGTGACCTGATTTCCTCGTTCTTAATAGTTGGATAGCCAATGTGTCGGGCGCGGGAACATTTACCAACTGGCCGTTTTCTGACAGAGGGGCCGGCAGGCTTTTTAATTAATCTCTGAACTGCGCAAATTTGGCCAGTTAATTGGCATTCAATAAACGAGGGGAAGTGTGGTGCGGAGAATGAAAGGGGGAGGACGGGAGAGGGAAAACAGCGGGGCCTGCAGGGTACACGCTGGAGCCAACTGGAAAGGCGAGAGAGGCCTCACTGCCTCCCAAAAATGATTCATAATCCATTATTAATTATATCCTTGCAGGTCTGCGTGGAAAAATCCCAAGACATCCCTGGCTGCCGACTCTGGTAATTGAAACGTTTACAGAGATACACTCTGAACGTGTGTGTGTGTATGTTCGTCATGTCATCCGACAGTTTAATCCACCTGCAATTGGCTCAACAGCTAAATGGACTGAGTCTCAACGTTGTATCACCTGCTTTAGGATTCGGCGCCACTACTGCAGAAAACGAGAGACTCAGAGGCATCAGAGGAAATAAGCGCCTTGGATACATCAGAAAAAGAAAAAAATTACATAACCGACGCGGAGGAATGTTAACGCAGCTTGGGGCTTCCATTATCTTCCTTTGCTGGGGATAATGAATGGGCTACCGTCACATCTGTCTACCGTCGAAACGGTACGAGGGGTTGAGTTGGAGCAAGAGAGAAAATATTGTTTCGTTTCGCGACGACTGTCTAACAAATCGATTATTTTCTTCACTGCCCCCAAAGTTTGATTCATGGAGGAGAATGGAGGACATGGTGGCACTCCTCTGAGGCTCTGAAGCCAGGCTTGTGTAGACAGATAAAGTGTAACTGCATTGGAGGATCACAAACGCTGTTATTACAGAGTGCAGCTCCTGGCAATGAAGCATAGGCATAAAGCCTCAAACTAGCCTCATCGGCACAGGATGGCAATGGTCGATTTTACCCTGTCTTTCTTACACACACACACACACACACACACACACACACACACACACACACACACACACACACACACACACACACACACACACACACACACACACACACACACACACACACACACACACACACACACACACACA